>PVJA010015611.1:0-42987 GCA_004027025.1 Myocastor coypus
GGTGGGGTTTGGGCTGGGCTGGGACAGGAAGTTAGTCGCGGGAACGCAGAGGCGGGGCAGAGGGGCGCAGGGGCTTACCCGCAGCGGGTGCGCAGGCTCAGCTCCCAGCGGTGGGGTTTGGGCTGGGCTGGGACAGGAAGTTAGTCGCGGGAACCGCTACCCTGGATTTTGCCATGTACATTTAACAACTAATACAAGTCTACTTTCAAACAGTTTTGTGCTGCTACATGCATAATATGAGTACTGTATAATGATAAAATACCCTTGATTCCTTTCTTTGGTCCCTAACATCCTTGCTGCCATTTATTTCATGTTTACTGCCATAACACACACAGGCACATATTTTCATGCATAAATGCCACTGTTTTGAACAAACTTTTTTGTTAGATCAGTTAAGAGCAAGGGAAATGAAGTTATTTTATTTGTACTTAATCTTTGTCCAGAACTCTTCCTTCATATAGATCCAAGTTTTGGACTCAGTTAATTTTATTTTCTCTGAAGTTCTTATATTTCTCGTAACAAAAGTTTAATGATAATGTGTTCTATCAATTCTGTTTGAGCAAATCCTATTTTCTGTCCTGTTTGGAGGACAATTGCATAGAAAGCTGCCTGCTAGTTTGGTGAGGTTTTCTCTGAATGCCTATCTGAATGTTTCTGAGGAGCAGTCTGATGTCATGTTCCTCTGTGTCAGTGGTATCAAACCTTCTGGAGGTTTCAGTGGTAAAAAAGCTGGCTGTTGAACATGTGCCACAGGTTCACCACCACTGCTCTATGTGTTTGAATGCTTTCTCCTCTGAGTTCTTTCAAGAACTTTCTGTACCTTTGATTTTTGGGAGTTTATTTGCCATCTGTCCATTCGAAGTTCATCCTGCTCTAAGCTTCCTATTGGTAAGGTCTGGTGTCTCACATTAAATTAGAGGAAACTCATTGGTTATTGCTTCATGGCTTGCTGTTCTCCCTCCATCTCTTTTCTCCCTTCCCTCCATTCACACATACCATAAAACTCCTGTTCTGGGGTATTCTGTCCTGGGTCCTCCCGTCCCCCAGTTTTGCTTATCTTTATCATGTTCTGGCTATTCTGTAGAGCTGTGCTCCATCCAGCTCAGCTTTTCCCTTGTCTGTGTCAGGTCTGCTGATGACCCCACCATGTGCAGTCTTCATTTCTGTGCACTGTTGCTGATTTCTAGAACTTCTTATTGAGGGTTTGAAAGAATTTCTCTTTTTCTACTCTTAAGATCTTTCCATATTTTTGTGTTGTGTACTTTCTCATTTAATGCTCTTAGCACATTAAGCATCTTTCTTTTTATTTCTTGGCCTGATAATTCCAGGATTCCAGCCATAGATATGGAACCCCAGCTACAATACATATTCAGCTTTTTCACATTGTGTTTCTTTACCTCTAAGGTGCCCTGTATTTGTGATGTGTGTGTGTCTGTGTATGGGTGTGTGTCTAGTTGATTGTGGAAATCAAGCAGCCCATAAAAAGCCAGTATGCCACTTGCTGTAGTTCAGTAAAACTTTAGTGATGTGGTGGTGAGGTGTGGGTGAGGGTGGGTACTCTTTAGCCCTGTGCCTCACTCTTGGGCTTTTGATCTTCTGGTGAGCCTGTGCCCTGGACACAAACTTCACAAGTGCTTCTTAGTCTCTCCGTCCCACTGGGGTGGGGTGGAGAGCTATAGGAGGCTCAATTACGTTACTTCCCTTACTGCAAGTAAAATAGAACTGAGTATCTACTGTGTGAAATGAATTCTCCAGGCAGCCCTGTTCCAAAAAAGCCAAAGCACTTTGTGGTACTGTAGAATGGCGTCCCCCACTCCCCTACCGGAAGTGTGAGGAGTTTCCTTACCTTCCTCAGGGGGGTCCACTCTCCTGCCCCAGCTTCCAGGACTGGGCCCTCTGGAGCTACTCTCAGACTTGTTTATGCTGAACTTCTTTTACTTTGCCAATTACTCTTTAGGTTGTTGTCATCTTTCCTTACCCCCAAATGCTTTAAAATAATGTGTTTGAAGGAATTAAATGAAGGAAAAATATACAGGTCGTGGGGCAGTTGTGCATGTCTGGCTTGTGGCTGTGGAGGGCAGGCACCGTGTGATGAACTGGAATTGTCTGACAGCCTCCCATTTCCAGAGGCTTTGCGCCTAAACTGCCCTGTAGAACTCTTCTATCTAAGGCAGCTCTTGACCTCCTACATATTATAATTAAATGGTAGGCTAGCCCCCAGCTCTGTGTGGAATTGGTTTGTTCAGGTTTTATCTAGAGGCAGAGAGTAGACTAGAATAAACTATGTCTAAAAATCCTTTATTGTTCCAGTGTTAAGCATTTCTTCTAGGAGCTGGAAATGCTTCTGCAGGCATGTATTAATCCTCTTGAGGCCTCTTTGAGTATAAGGTGAGAGTTCTTATTTCACATTTATTTTTCAGTAGACAGAAGCCTGCATGAAATATCTGTGACTATTCAGTGATTTACCAAAGGTCACTCCCAGAATTCATGGTACTTAGAAGCTCAACTCCTGGCCTTTCTTCATGTAGCCCAGAGTTTATCCCACCTGATCTCCTGTGTCTGATAAATATTAAGCTGGGATGGACTTTCAGAGAGCAAAGAATTCTTCTGTAACCCTTGGCAAATAACATTTTATTTCACTTTTAAAACCAACATTGTTGAGGGCCGGGGAGGTAGGTCAGTAGAATAAGCACTTGCCTTACAAGGACAGGGTCCTGAGTTGAATCTCTGGTACCACATTAAAAAAAAAAAAAAAAAAAAAAAAACAAAGCAAAACAAAACAAAAAAAACCAACTCAACATTGTTGGGATACAAGTATGAAAAAGTAAACATAGGATTCAAACTTCAGTTCATTGCAGTGGGTGCCAGTGAGTCTCTGGAGTAGCCCTGAACTTCCAGAGTGCAGTACATCTGCTCTAGAGCTAGAGCGCCTAGGCCCTCTAGCATGTCTGCTCATTAATGGTGCCCCATGCACATTTGCCAGTTGGCATTAACCTACAAGGTGTAATTAAAGTATATGGTGAGGGCTGGTGAGATAGCTCAGTGGACTAAACACCTGCTTAGGCAAGTGCAGGGACCAGGGTTCAATCCCTGGAACCACATGCTTGCTAGCCCTGCCTCCAGGCACACTGAGCTGGTGACCAAGTCCAGGTGTGGCATGCTTCTGTAATGCCCTTCTGGGGAGGCAGAAAACAGGAGGATCACTATGAGCCACAGCTGTGTAGTGATACCCTGTACAAAATACATTAAAACAAACAAAAGAACAAAATCCCCCAAAATATATGATGAATGCTTCAGTGAAAAGGACTATTACAGTAAAAGACACATTAGCATCAATCTCCCTCAAAATACTCTCCTTGCTTTAGTCACACTTATTCCATCCTTCTTTCCTGCAGCAGTTCTGCAAGTCTTTTTTTCTTGGTGTCTTCATGAGATACGTTTAAAAAAAATGCAGTGTCTGCTGCTGCCTGGTGCTTTATAAGAGAAATGCAGGCCTGTGAAAACATTACCATGGGCCCCCTTCTTCCTTATTCACCACATCTGCCACCATGTGACTTCTGGTCCTTCCCTTATTGCTATAGAAGGTAAGTGTTTTGAATCAGTTCAGGACATCGAGGCAGCCATGACAGTGCAAAACTAAAGATGTTCCTGAAGGACGATTTCTAGAACTGCTTTGAAAGTGGCAAAAACTATGGGATAAGTGAGTTCAAAGGGAGGAGGAGGATTTTCGAGAGAGATTATTTTGAGGTGGATTAGTGCCAGTGTCTTTTATTGCAGTAAGTTTAAAAAAAACTTAATCATTCACCATATGTTATGATTACATTTTCTATGCTTTTAATGTTTAATGTTTGCACAAGATGGAATTTTTGTTGAACTTTAAATATTGATATTTTAAAATAACATTTTACATTACTTTTTAAAGTTCATCAGAACAGAAAAACTGATTTAAATAAAAGCATTTATTTTATAAAGCAATAAAACTTCATAATAGAATAAGAATATCACTAGGTAATATACTGTGTACTGTTATCTTCAGAGTAGTTATGCAGAGTACAAGACATAAGCTACAAAGATTCTGACCAAAAAGAAGCAGATAATCAAAAAACACTTTCTCTTCGATGAACTGAGGTGAACAGCAGTATAAATCACATTTATGTTGACTTATTTTTGAAATAACAGAATATCAAATTGGAAATGTATTTGAACGTCTCCCTACTTTCTATTTATCTTCCTTCTACTTTCGGTCTCCGTTTATTTTGGTTCTCCTGTAAGAGAAGCCATATGATATGTGAACTTGTATCTGACTTAGTTTCACCTCGCGTTAAGATGTATCCATTTGCCTACCTTTCTTTATGGCACCATAGTACTTTCTTGTGCATAGATACTATTTTTCTTCATCCATTCATCTTTGATGGACAGATATGCTGTTGCCAAGATCTAGCAATCACAATTTGTGCTTCTATAAACATGAGTATGCATATATCTCTGTAATCTGCTGATTTTAACTCTTTGAAAAGCTACTTAATAGTGTGATAACTGGATCAAATACAATTGATATTTTTAGACAAACTACAGCAGTTGATATCCGCTGTTGCCCATTAAAAAATATAATGATCCCTAACTTATTTTGCATCATTTTCTTTCCTTCTTGAACTTGTGCATCCAATTTAACCATACAGAAGTTTTTCTTAGCTCGACATTCTTATGGTTGCAAAATTTTCTTTGATCTTTTTATTTTAATCCCTTGAAATAAACCATCCAAATAAATTTAAATATAATTAAAATATTTCTTATAATTACAAGGATCTAATTATTAACAGTTTCTACCAGCATGAATTACCATTATAATTGTTAGTGGTATCATGTTTTTAAAGCAATGTCGTATGCATTTTAATAACTAATTATTAAACATTTAAAATGCATGCAGATGTGTCATTTAGCAAAATATATGAAGGATTTTCCTTCAGTTAGATCATAGAACTGTTGATGACTCTTCACAGGAGCATTGATAGAGACCAAGATTTACCTGTGATAAAGTTTTCAAGTAAATAATTTGATAAAAGTAGGGAGAGAATTGCCTTAATAGTGTCCCTCAATATTTTGAAATGTTTTCAATGACAGTCATGTGATGATCTGTCATCAAAAATATTTTGATACTCTGTGTGCTTCCAATGGAAGATCTAGCCACCATTTTTTTGTTTGTTTGCTTTTTTGTTTTTTGTATTTAGTACAGGGTCTACAGGGTCTCACTATGTAGATTAGATTCATAGATACATCTGTTTTCAGTCTCCCAAGAGCTGGGATAACAGGTGCATGCCACCATGCCCAGTCTCAATCACTGCCTAAGCATGCCCTGGAGGTAGGACTGGCACAGTTTATGGTGCTGGGGATTGAACCCTGGCCCCTGTGCTCTGTCTAAGCAAGTACTCTAGTCTGCTGAGCTACCTGGCTGGTCCTTGGCTTCCAGTTTTGTTCAAAGCCAAGATCTGGAAACCATTTGACTTCTGCGAAAGCTTTGTTACCCCATCATTAGAAATAATTTACTATTAATTGTACCTGTCACTTTTATTCTTAAAAATACCTTGTTCAATTTCATATAATCTGTAAAATCAAGAATGCATTTTTATATGGTAGACTTTCTGTGTCTTTTTGTCTTCATGGAATGTGCATGTGTATATATGTATGCAGAGCTGAAGAATTAGTTATTTTCATTTTAGGCTTTTTGAAAATATTCAGCGTCACTCCAGTTTAAGGAAATATGCTGACTTATATTTCCTTGTCATCTCTGTCATTTTTATCTCACAGCATGACATACTTAGGCAGATGAGCTAGGTACAGTCTCTCCTTGCACCTTTGCTGATTTGAAATAAGGAAACTATCTTCAGCCTGTCTGAGGGCTCCCTCTGTTTGCTTTGCTCCTAAAGGACTATGATGCCTTTTAAGTTCAGAGCATCCTGACACAGGCCAAATTCACAGATTCTGTTACTGCATGCATTTTCAGATGACAAGGATGAGTGCACCATGGAGAAGTTACAGTGGGTAGCAGGTCCTAGATCCTCTGATAAAATGGAAGAGCAGCAGCTGTAAGAAGGAAGCAGGAGAAGAGGGACAAGGTTGAGGTCAAGGGTGGCACTATAGATGTCTCTCAGGGCAGGTGCCTTTTGGGGTAGATGCACTTCAGAAGAAAGTGCATGTGGAAATGATGATCTGGAAATTATTTCCCTTGAACTACCTCTTGGTCCCAGACTTCAGAAAAGATCCACTTTGGAGATCACTGTTTGGGGACAGTGAATCTTAAATACTTTCCACTGTTTTAGTAGATCAGGCTCCTGCATGTCTCTTCTCTAATTCTTTGGGCCTGTGGTATACAATTTTGTAGATTTTTGCCCTCTTACTTAATGTTCCTTCTTAGTAACCTAGGTCACTAAACTTGCATATTTATGAGAGTAAGTTGGAATTACTGGAAAATACTAGTACTGCATATTCCATTAAATTTTTTTAATTTTCAAGTAGTGCTGCAATGTTATTCTTTATATTCTCAGTGTGGCTCTGAGGTAGTTGAATAGTAAACTACCTTTTATTTTGGCTCAATATTGTCAACAAATCCATAGGTAAAGTGTTCTTATTTTAAGCAGAGTTGATGTGGATTTTTATTTCAAAGTTGTTGATTTTTTCCTTCCAAGTGAAGAATTGGCTTTCCTGAACTTCTGATTCTTTATTGTAACTGAAGAAGACAATAGATGGGACAACTACTGCTCAAAGCATATAGAAAAATATTAGCATCATAAAATATTAATGTCTCAGATATTTTTCTTACATATGATTTATATTATGTTGTAACTTTTATTCTGTTTGTATTATTTTAGCTTATATCTTACTCATTCTGTACATTTAAAAAATTATTTATCTGGCTATTGCAGCACACATGTGTGGCTACAGCTCCACAGGATCTTAAGATGGGAATAATACTTGGGCTATGAGTTTGAAGGCAGCCTGGCCAACAAGGAAACTATGTCAAGAACAACCACAAAAAATTGTTACTTTTTAGGCCTTTGAATAATTATAAAATTTGTTAAAGCTATGCATTTTTCTTTGAGTATAAATTTGGCAGCATCCTATTCATCTTTATATATAATATTGATTTTTATTTATTTATTTTTTTGGTTGAGATTTTCTAGAATTTCATAGTTTTCTTTATTGTCCCATGCACTTCCTTCTGAAATAACCTTAGGTTCTGTCTTGAATGACAGCTTGATTACCTGCAGGGCTTGTGATGTTTTTGTTAAAGCTTAGATGTACCTCATTTTTTTACCTCGGACCTAGTAACATAGAGAAATTGTGGGCTAATCCAGTTCTTACTACTTCAAAACCAAACTGCATTTAGTTTTTATTTGTACTGCTTTGTGGTATTTTCTGTTTATTTTAAAAGCATTTTGCCATGGTATGTGTTTATCTTGGGTTACTTAGGTCTTGTCTTATCTGAACTCATAACAAGAACAGCGTGAAATTTCCTTTGGTTGAATATTGGCTTCTCTTTCTGGTCCTGCACCGTCCTGCTCTCTATCCCTCCAATGGTGGGTAGGGGTCAAGTCCAGGGCTTGCGAGGTGCTAGGTAAGTGCATGAACTACATATGTAGGCCTTCTCATTGTTATACTCTCTTTTTGTTTTAAATGAGGTACTTTGTGAGAAGAGAGAGGTGTGACATACATGCCCCTGCAGCAGTTGGGACTGCCTAGACAATAGCTGAGCCCAAAGCAACTGTTCAGCACGAGTCATGATGTCAGGCATGTCCCTCCTGTACATGTTGCCCTAGGACGCTCTAAAGCTGATCACAAGACATACATGACATAATTTATCATGATGTCTTTCATGCCTTGGTCTGTGTAGGTAACAGTGGAGTCCTTTAGGGGAGGGCACAATACAGGCGTCATTGTGCCTCCTGTGCCTGCCGCACATAGTGGGGAGCAACTTATATATATCATATGTTACATGTGCTGATTTGACTTGGGGAATAAAATGGCGTGATTACTGACAATAATACTTCAACTTACCTACATAAGACAAGCATTTATTGTTATAAAGTAGACATGTGGGTTTTCTCATTCAATGATTTAAGTTGGACGTATTGTGTATTGTGCAAAATAATGCATTAAGCCCTTAAGAAGTTTGGTTTTGTTTAGACATTAACCATATTACATGTTTTATATGACATCCAAGACAATTACTCTTCGTTCACTATGGCCCAGGCTAGAGAAAAGGTTGGACATCTGTGGGCTAGACAGCACTGCAATGTTTTACAAACTTAAATTTGTAGCATAGACTTTTTGGTGCACGTCTTAAGAAAGGATTTAGTAGTTTCTGAGCCTTCAGGAGATTAGTAAAAATCAAATTAGAAGTGAGATAGGAGCTATGTGCAGCAAGCCCAAGATAGCAGGGATAAGTGACAAACTGCTGATTTTAAAAGAGGCAGAATAATTTAAAATTCGAAACATTTTGACTGCTCCTCAGTTTGGCATGAAAGCAGCCCACATGCTGCCTTCACAGGCCCCCACCAAAGACAGGACTGAGCTCTGCTGCATTGAGTCACTTGAAGTTTGATTGATGACCCAGAGGCCCAGGGCTAGATGATAGTGTATTTGACACAAGAGTCCAAGAAGATGTGCTGCTAATTTTAGGAAAATTGGCCTTGAACTTAAGTACATTTTGGTGGCAATTTGGGACATTAGAACAAAGGCCTGGGCTTTAGGGGACATTCTTGTTAAAGTCAACGACCACGTATCACTCTCCTCTGTATTATTCAGTCAGTCAATGAATGTTTGGGACAATTGTCTTGATGAGGGCATTAGACCTACTAATCAGAAACATGAGTATAAATTTTTATTAAGTTAGTTTAGCAAGAAACCATTACTCTAGGCACCTAAGAATGTTAATAACATAAGCATTATAGTTCGAAAGTAGGGAGTTGGTGTTTGACAAATGAAAGTTCTAAAATCACTTCTGATTTGATTAATTTTCATTGTTAACAGTACACAGTCTGCATATTATATTGTGTTTCATCCTGCAGTGAATGGAAATGTCTTTCAGAATAAGAAAACTAATATCCTATATTTATACAGCACTTCTTTTCTAAAGAGTTTGAAGCACTTTCCAGAAATCCTCTTATTAATGTCTGGCCTTCCTGCAGAGTGGCTAGTTGCAGGTGTGTGTGTGTGTGCGCGCGCATGTGCGTGTGTGCATGTGTGTGTGTGTGTGTGTGTGTGTGTGTGTGTGTGTGCGTGTGTGGTGCTGGTGTGTACATGTGTATGTGGATTTACCCCCTTCTTGGCTTTATATTCAGTATAACAGAAGCTATTTTCTGCATCTAATCTTGGTGGAAACTTGGAATTTTCTTAAGTCTCATGTTTTAAAAAACTTGCATACTATTTTTGGGATATTAAGCCCCATTTATGTCTACAGTTAGAGTTTTCTGGAAAAGCAGCTTAGAGCATTAATCAAAAATTGATATAAAAAATGCAGTCAGAACTTGAATACCAACAGCAGCTTCCAGTTTTGACTTTTAAAGAAGAATTTAGTTTCTCAATAATTGCTTTCATGTTCACACCCACCCATGGGTGAGCATTTGGCAAGGTGACAAAAGCAAATAATTGATAGGGAAAGTGAGAATTGTGCGAAGGTGAAATGGTTCTTAATCGAACGTTTTGTCTTTCTGTGTCATGACCATTTTAATTTTCTTTGTTGCCTTGCCAGGGCCTGCATGTGTGGGCAGTCGTT
The DNA here is from genome assembly GCA_004027025.1 of Myocastor coypus. NCBI lineage: Eukaryota > Metazoa > Chordata > Mammalia > Rodentia > Myocastoridae > Myocastor > Myocastor coypus. The sequence continues at coordinate 9,773 of PVJA010015611.1, forward strand.
TATACTGTCTCTGCCATTCCTGTAATTGATATGCATCTGCACCAGCCATCAGTGCCTCCCCAGATCACTCTTGCTCCAGCTGTTTTGGCAGTGAAGGGGCTCACAGCAAAAATACACGATGTTCATCTGGGTTGTAGCAATGTCTTTAATGTATTTCTTGGTTGATTAAAGTAGAAGGGCCTCATCAAGCCAAAAGAAGATGTTCTTACTTTCCCCATCTCCTAAACTCTGACTATGATTCACGTATGACCTGTTCAGGTAGTGTTGATGGGGTCGTAAACTATGCTCTCAGGTTTTCACGAGTGAAGCAAGTGATGTCTTCTGAAGGCAAGCTGCAAAGAGGAAGGCCTGTGTTGTCTTTAAATCATAAGTTGGTAATTTCACCTGAGCAGAGTGAACCACTGGACTTTCATTATTAGCTAAATAGTACCATGTATAGTTTTCACAGAAACATCATCTGTCCTTTTTAGAATATGTATAATTTGTCAGTTTGTCAGTAGGGTACATAGGTCATATGTAGAAACAATAGGTTGTTGGCTCAGTTGGCTAATTTTTGTATTTTTTTGTATTCCAACATCAAAGGAAATGCTTGCATAGCAATCTCTAAAGTAGCCTTTGAGTAAAGGATTTATAAAACATTAGATGCTGGAATTTTAACCTTTGGTTTTTATATTTCTCTTGCTCTGGCTAGCTTGTGAATAACACAGAAATGTTTTTTTTTTTTAAAGAATTTTTTTTATTTATTTATGTTTTTCTTGTTTAATAACCTTTATTTGCTTATTCACTCATTTTTATGGCTGGCTCAGCCCACGCCCTGAGGGCAGGGCTGGCGCAGCATGTGGTGCCGGGGATTGAACCGCGGTCCCTGAAGCCGCCCAAGCTTTCCCAAGCAGGCGCTTTAGACCACTGAGCCATCCCGCTGGGCCCCCAGAAATGTTTTTATGATGAAGCTTTGGGTATACAGTTTTGTGCCCTGAAATCTAAACTGAATGTGGAGGCAGGTCCAGCCACCTTGGCTAAGTCTTGACTGCTATGCAGTTTGTGTATCATGAGCCTTAATTGGAATAAGAAAAAAAGTGAGTATTTTTGCAAAATTATGGAAGACTTTTCTGTTTGCTTTTTTTTTTTTTTTGTCTTTTTGAGACAGGGTCTCACCATGCAATTCCGTCTGGCCTTGTGCTCACTTTTGTAGCTCAGGCTGGTCTTGAACTCACATTGATCCTCCTGCCTCAGCCTCCCAAGTGCTGGGATTACAGGCGTGAGCCTCCATGGCCAGCTGTGTGTACATTCTTGTTTGAAATAAAGAAAAGCAGTCTATTGAAGAATACATTCATGTCATGTTGAATTTCAGAATTTAAGTTTTGAGGAGTTGTGTGTTCCAAAATTGAGCCACCATATGAAATGTGGTTCTGTCAAGGAATTATATGAATAAGATCTCATGAATTAGATGCTATCTATGCCCCCCCCCCAAAAAAAAAAAAAAAAAAAAAAAAAGCCTTCCCTTGGATTAGGCCAAACTATCAGCATTATATATCTGGTGGGATCATACTGCCTCCTACTAGAAGTCCTTCTCTTAAACTAACTTTTGGAAAACTATTATTAAATCCATTGTAAGTCATTTTAAGCAATATGTAGAAATAAGATTGTCCTGTGTAGCTTGAGAAGTTGTCAAGGATAAGTCAGTGTTTTCCCCAAGAATCCATGGAGCAGTTCTCTGGGGATTCAAGAGATATAAAGCATCTGTGATGACTGTGCTCTAGAAGGGTTTTTTTTTTTTTAAAGTTATAGACACTGGGAATTGGGGAGTAGGAAGAGTTCTTGTTACTGGTCGGCTCATGCAGAGTTAGAGGTTTGTTCCACCCTAACTGACACTTGCATAGAAATTCTTGCCTGAGTCATTGCTTTCATTAGAAGTTAGAGAACAATGATTTTGGATGATACCATCCCTCCATATTGACCATAGCTGTTTTCTAAGCTCATGTTTTATCTTATCCTTCCAAGGCCTAGTTAGATTTGTCAAACACCTTATAGATAGGGAAACAAGACTTTAGTTTAACAATATCAAATATTAAAACAAATGAAACCGAAGTCTGAATAAAAATGTTTGCTGTCCAACCCTTTCTGAGATGTTAGGAGTATAGATCTTTGGAAGAAACATGAACATGGATACAGGTTTTTTTTTTTTTTTTTTTTCTTCAAGTATTTCCTTTTCTGGTTTTTGTCTGCCAAGTCTACCAGATTGAACTTGAATGTACTTGACTAAAATATTCTAGCAGCTAATATTTTTTATGTGGTTGTAGTCATTTCCATTTAATGTAAATGGCCTAGTGAGTGAAGGAAAGAAGCCTTAAAATTTCTTGGGAGAGCTATTTTGGGCCATTTTTGATTTCTCAGGAATCACCATTAGTGACAATTTAATACTAAGACAAATAATGCTATATATGCTCCATAAACTTTCCAAGTGACTAGAAGAGCTTCATTCCTCCCTGGTTTCTTTTTGTCCATCATTATTCAGTGAGAGGTGTTTCTGTGTTTCCCAAGCCAAGCAGCATCTTACATTTGATGCTATAAATGTCCCCCTTCACAAGGCCAAATAAGGGAATTATGATTATAGAAATTTTTTTTCCCTACAGATACAAGCCACATGCGATGTTAAATGACTTGTTCTATTTCAGTCTTTCTCATTTATAGTTTTCAGACCAACCTTGTAAGTGAGTTTGAAAGGCAGCTTGTAGAGTATGTGCTGACATGCTCATTTCTATAAAATGTGGAAGAAATATTGATGCAGTTTGACCCAAACTTGCCCGATTATAGGCTGGAATAGTGGGCCATGCTGCAATCCAGTCATACTCCCTGTTTACCTGTCAGATCTTGGTAATAGAGTAAGATAAAACCTGCTCAAGTCATTTTACCATTTCTCCCTCTCCATAGTATCGCACTTTGAAGTTTTACTAAGTTTTAGACAGAACTCCTGTCTGCAAAGTATGGATGTGAAATATGAATGAGTTTGTTTCTAAATGGCATGTGTTTCTTGTCCCTTAAAGCTTAGTTTAGCCTGACTTGATGTATCCAGTGTGTTCCATAAGCCAGGTACGTGCAGGGGCTGGGTTACAAACCCAGTGAGTGGTTGGTCTGTTCTCTAAGCTTTCATAGTGGGGTGGGGAGATGACATATGATTGCCACACAGTCAACCAGGAGGACCATGTGACATGTAATGTGGAGAATTTGAGCAGAGGCAAAAGTGCAGGTGTGTGTGTGTGTGTGTGTGTGTGTGTGAGAGAGAGAGAGAGAGAGAGAGAGAGAAGAAGAGAGAGAGAGAGAATGTGAATGTGGTCACAATTCTCAGGTCTGCTTGGGCTTTCCTGCACTCCTTTCACTCCTTTGTCTGTCTTATCCTAGGAAAGCTTTCACACTACAACTTCGACAGCCCCAAGCCCATACCAGCATTTAACATACAGGTTGAAAGGTACCTGATAGATCTTGGAAATCTATGGGCAAATGTTCGATGTTAAAGTTTTTTTTTTTTTTTAACTCATTTCTTTTGTGGTGAAGCCAATTTCAAGTTTTGGGAATACCAACCTTGAGGTGTATAGTTATATATGTGTACCTTTAGCAGCTTTATATTAATTTCATTTGTGATTTGAATTAGCAAAGATCTATAAAATGGCAAGAGGTTGACACATACAAATTTTACCACAGAATTATGCTGAAACAGGCTGGATTGCAATTTTTTTTTTAAAGAATTTTTTTATTTTATTTTTTTTCTTGTTTCAGAACTTTTGTTTGTTTATTTATTTTATTTTTATGGCCAGCTCAGCCTGCCCTGAGGGCAGGGCTGGCACAGCATGTGGTGCCAGGGATCGAACCATGGTCCCTGCAGCCGCCTAAGCTTTCCTAAGCAGGCGCTTTAGACCACTGAGCCATCCTGCTGGGCCCTGCAATTTTTTTTTTTTTTTTTTTAGATAGCATCTTAATATATTTATTTTTCACGCTGGCCTTGAACTCACTATGGAACCCAGGCTAGTCTCCAGCTTGTAGTGATCCTCCTACCTCAGCCTTCTGCCACCATATCTGGCTTGGATTACAGCTTTAAAAATGTTTGTCCTTTCTGTGCCATAGACAGTCCTGTCCATAGTATATGAATTTATAAGCTTGCTTTTTTAAGTGTAGAACTTATCTTTTGTTTTGCCCATGAATTCTTTTTTTCTTAAATTTTCTTCTAGCATTTTTACTTACTGTTAGTCTGTTTATCTTTGTTAAAAGTGATGTTTCTTGTCACCTACACATCTCCTGGTGTTCTGGTCATAAGAGGTAGTCCATGGCTGTTTGTTGAAGCAAATCTCACCCACTCACTGCCATCTCTCTTGTGTCACACCTACAGTTTTGTTGTTGATGCCATGACTGCTGAGGGTTCCCCCTCCTTGCCCACCAGGCATTGACACCTGCATGTGGTTTTTCCATCCTCATGCCCAGCAGTGTGTGGGAGCAGCCTCAGCTTAAGCGGGTTTCAGGGCTCATGCTCCCCAGGTTTGGATCACCATCCTCTTCCACGCATTGTAGATTATTGGGGACCTCTTTTGATGCTCTTGGTAATTTTGTAGTTGAAAAGTCATTTGGGTGTGAATTATGTTGCTCTTTTTTTTTTTTTTTTTTTTTTTCCACTCAAAGCACTATAAATATCATATCTTCAAGTAATAGGGTTTGAGATCCCCAAGGGAAATTCTGCAGGTCCCGAACTCTCACTGATCCTCCTGCCTCAGCCTCCCAAATGCTGGGATTACAGGTGTGCACCACCATGCCTGACTCCCCTTTTGTCTTCATCTATCTAGAATTACTAAATTTATTTTTCAAATTTAGAATTTCCATCTGGACTCTTCTTGTTGGGTCAAGAGCAAGAGAACAAAAGGAAGGAGTAGCAGCAGCTCAAGCAGCTAGCTTCTCTTCCCTCCTTACATTGAAATGCAAATTAACTGCCCCAGGGCAGTTACAGCATTCACACCCCAGTAATCATAACTGTGGAAGCCACCCCTTGACTTCTTGAGCCTTTGGCGGGGGAGGGCGGGGGGGGGGTGCCTGTACACAAACCATGACAGCTCCGTATTCAGATAACTTGTCAGATCCTGGTCCCTTGGCTTGCTTGTGTTGACTCTGGTTGTAGCTTCTCTCACATTTGTTCTCTTCTCTGCCTCTGTGGTATGCATTACCTTTAATTTAGACAGGCAGTTTTTTCCTTCCGTGTCTGTGTCTGTGGGCTCCTCTGCTCTTTTCACCTCTTTATTCTCTGCAGTTCGTATTCTGTCACTGCAGCTCATGTTTATTCTCTTATTTCACTCATTTGTGTATTTGGAGGTAGATTTTTTTTTTTCTTCCCCCAATACAGAATTTAATTCTGAATTTATATTCACTACTGGAATGTTTCATTTCTGTCTCTTTTTCAAGGTCACATCATCTTGGATTAGCTTCTGTTCCTTAAGAGTAAATACTTTCTGGTGACCTGAATGCACTGTTGCCCTTACTTTGTTATGCAGAATATGTGAGGAAAGGCCCTGTGGATGATGTTATTTGTTTATGCAGTTTGCTGGTGGTTTTTGCTTGTTGTTGTCATTGATGCTGATGAATATTAGCTGATGTCATTATTTTTTTCATTTTTTATTTTTTATTTTGCGATACTGGGAACTAAGGACTGTGTGCTTGCCAGGCAGGCACTTAGTCGACTGAGTTATCTCTCCATGTCATTATTGATGCTTTTGCTTACCACTTGTTTTTGCTTTTGCCTTAATAAAGAGTGGCCTATCCAAACTTAGAGTTTTAGAGTTTTTGCTTGTTTTCCATGATACAGTGGACAGTGTCTACCTTCTACCTCTGACACATCTTTTTCAGAATACAAGCTGCAGGACTGGACTAAATGAACTGTCCTGTTTCAAATTGTTGTTATATCCAGTCATTTGTCTAGCTTGGCTTTCCTCTTCGCACAGGGAAGATGATTCCCGTTGTATTCTGTGGGAGATTACCTAATGGATGATGTACTCATAACCCATAGAAGCATTTGCGTTTTTTCTTGATATAAGTGAAGTATGAAAAATTGTCTTGCTTTTTTCTGGTTTTGAACCCAACACCTTCTTGTAGTCAAGTGCTCTGCTGTTAAGTGACACCCTCAACCCAGTTGCTTTCTTTTATAGGACACTGCATGGATAGTCTCCTCTTTCAGTCTCTGCCTGCTATATGTAGTATGTCCCAAACCACTGTGTAAGTGGCCTGTTTCTCTCAACTATGATGATGGCTGTAAGTGCGTTGATGGAGAAAGAGTGAGATCAGTGTGCAAAGAGGCTGTTCCTATCAAAATTGGCAAAGGGAACATGAGGCTGCATGGGTAGAAGTTTGTCTTTCTGTTTGACTATGTTGTTTCTCCTCACACAGCTGCCCATAGTTTTATTGATAGACTTATCTCCTGTGATCTCTCTCTCCTGGGATCTACATATCTTCCTGGGATTCAGTGTACCTAGTATTTCCAAATTCCAGAATGTGTACTTTGCATATCTTTTTTGAGTTTCATTAGCATTTAATTGAAAATAGATGAGGCTAGAATGGTTGCCCTCTGGCAGTTGTCATAAGCCAATTTCTGAGTTGGGCAGATATATTCAATGGACATTTGCTGTCTGTCACACCTTTCCTTTCTCTAAAGTTTGAGGTCTTTGGGACTTCTTCCTCCAACCCCCACCCCTCTCTCAGGATCAATGCATTTGGAGGCAGGTCTCTGATTCCAGTTCAAGAAGATGACCAAAAACATGAGAATATTTTATCACAGAGTCAATCCCTATGATTCCTTCCTTTGTCTGCAACATTCACTGATGATCTAATTTAAGAGTATTTAGGCCATGATAATTTTTTTAGAGCAAGAGGAACTTCAAATGAAAAGATGTTCTAAGGGGTCCACATCTAAGGTAAATCAGATAAGCCTCTCAAGAGACCTATTAAACTTTTTCCTCTTTTCCTGTTTTCAAGAATGGTGCATGATCTGAAGGATTTAAAAAAATGCTCATTGGTTTCCAAGGCAGCTGTCATTTTATATTCAAGTGCCTGCCCAGTACTTGACTAAAAAGGCCAGTTTAAAAGAGAGAAGGTTCTTGTCCAGAAGCTGCGGTGTGGAATGGACTTGGAGAATGTGTATGGAATTAATTTAGCACAGGGTTGAGATGAATCCCCATACTTTGGCCCTCAAGTTTGCCTGCAGTTTTATGTGGGTGTGCTTACTGTCCAGTGTATGCAGCTTCACCTACCTTCTGGTGTTGAAACCTAAGTTAATACAGTGCTGAGAGCTTAAATGACATGCTCTCTTATAACTAGAGCCACATTTCCCTGTTCATTGTTTAGAATCTATGGACTTTTTTTGGGCAACAAAAAGTCTGGCAGCTATATTCATATATGTATATGTATTTTTAACTGAAGATAATGTCCACACTAAGGAATTATAATTTTGTAGATTTCCTACAAATGGAAATCTAACACATATTACCTAACATTTCTGTATTCTAATTGGGTTAATAAAACACAAATTGACTACATTATCTGGGAATATGAGGATGCAGGCGCAAAATGTCACTGCAGGCAAAAGTTAATGGAATCAAGATGGTGCAGGAAAGCATGCCACCAGTTTAGTCACAGCCTCAAGCTTGGCAGTGACATTTAAGAAATGGCTGCTGAAGGCAAACAACCGGTTCATTAGATTAATTAAAATAAAAACTAACCCTGATCAGGTGCCTTAGTAATGACCACAGGGTTATTGCATTTGGAATCATCTAGTGTTTGACATTGTTCTTATTAACACCACAATGGAATTCTTTCATGGTTTTTTTTCTAAACTTTTAAGTTTACCTTTTCACAAAACCATGGCTTTTCAGCTTTTGTAATTATTTTCTCATGCTCTAAAGATGCAGAGTTTAGATTTGTTTCTTAGGAAAGATGTCAACCTCCTTTCCCCTGCCTTACCCCTCACACTAATTCTGGGATATTGGAGAAATCAAGGTAGACTCCTGCAGAAAGAGAAAGTTGTCAACATTATCCAAGGTCAGATGCAGGTTTGTTATTTCTTTTAAATTTTAATCGATTGTCCCCTTTGTTTTCTATAAAGGGCAACATAAATATATTATTGAAATAATATAATGGAAAAAGAGGTACACAAAAGTGTAAGTCCTGATATTTTATTAAATTCTATTTGCATAAATTGCTCTGTTAAATTTCTCTTACAGTTTCTGAATGTTTGCATTTCATTTGCACCCTTAATTATGGATAGGTGGCAGGCAGTTTGCAGACTGTACTCAGAGTCCCACTGACTTCTCGGAACCTCATGTTATGTACAGTGACACCTGGGTCTGCCCTCCTCCTAAAAGTGCATACTTGGACGAAAAGCATAAGAACTTTGAAATCTATATTTCCAGAAAGGGGTCATTGAAGCTGCTCATGATATTTTAGAGCACTTAGAGTTCTAAGCCATCGTGACATCTGATTGAATTGCTCATTTAAGATATAATTTGGGGGCTGGAGAGATAGCTTGATGGTCTAAGTGCCTGCCTAGCAAGTACAAGGATTCAAGGGTTTGATCCCTAGCACTACATGCTGTGCACCCTCTTTGGAGCTGAGCACTGAAGCTGGGCAGGGTAGCACATGCCTGTAATTCCAGCACTGGGGAGGTGGAGACAGGGAGATCATTACAAGTCTGAGCTGCATAGCCAGACCCTGTACCAAATGAATGAATGAATGAATGAATGAATGAATGAATAAATAAATAAATAAATAAATAATAAAGTAAATTTTTTTTTTTTTTAAAAAGATAGTCTCTGATGTGCAGTGGTTTTACCTTCAGTAGAAACAGCACTTACATTTGAGCTTTGACTGCTGCAACACATTAGTGTGTCCCTTGTGCTGGGTCCAGTAATGATCTATGGCTCATGGCAGCTATGTAATCACAGGGGAAGCAGCCAGTGCTGAGGTGCATTGTATTGATATGCCAGGGTGCTCAATAGGTTGAGAGGGTGTTTACTGCATTTTGACTTGAAGTCTTTTCAATATGTAGTGGGTTTCTTGTGACATGACCCCATTGTAATTCAAGGACCATCTATGCTTTTCTGTTTCCTTTCTTCCTAAAATTTATAATCAATATACATACGATAATTTGACTCTCCATTCTTTGAGCCTAGAATCACAAGGTGTGGGGCCCAACTGAGCTGGTACAGACGTTAGTTCATTTAGAATATAAGCCCTGAGAAAGATTTTCCACTGTTGCTGATGTATAAAGGAGAATCAATTATGGATGTTGGTCCTTTTGCTCTATTGAGAGGGTCAGTGTGCACACAGTGATATTCATCTCTGCATTGTGGCAGTAGGTATGCATAGATTCTGACAGCAACTTGAAGTCCCGCAAATAAGAGGCGAGTTAAAGAAAATTAGAATGTATTCACAAAAAGGAATTTTTTTCATAATTATGATATCTGAGGAATATCTGCATATCCTCATGTGCAGTGGGCTCTCAAAGTATATGAAGTGGAGCGCACTGTGTGTATGCATGTGGGGAGGGAAGGCCTACAGTGCCATCCCTACTGGGCTAACATTTCTGTAGAAATGGGGGAGAGACTTAAACATAATCTGTGCCTGTGTGCCTGCATCTGTGACAGGAGGTGTAAGAGCCTTACTGGAGCATAAGAGTAGAACATAGTGTTTCCCTTACAGACTCCTTTATGTACTTTGAATTTTGTTCCATATGCATGTATCACCAGTTTGAAAGTTATTTGAAGTGAAACAATCTGCTGATAGTCATTAGGAGTTGCTGGGAAGATAGCTCAGCAGCATGAGCATTGCCTGGAAAGCCCAAGATCCTAAGTTCGATCCCTGGTACTTCAAAAAAAGAAAGTAGATCAGAGTCATGAACATTGAACCTGGACTGAGCTTCGCTCACGCTGCATAGTGCACTCTCCACTCTCAGTTTCAATGTAAACTGAAGTACAGCTTAGTTTTTCTGAGGGAACTTTGGTTGTGATTAGCAACAGTCATATATTACAGTAATGAAAATGCAGATATGTAGTATTGCTGGAGGCCTTCTTGGATTCTGGGTGCTGTTCTGAAGGGCATCAAGTGCTTGGAATAAGACTGCAGTCCCTACCTTACAAGATGTGAGACAAAGGAGGTTGTAGAACCTGCCTGAGGCCACAAATCTTGAGTGTGAACCCAAGATGCATCCAGACCAGGGTCCAACGGGGCCCTATTTCTCCTGACATTGCCGTTGTGGAAAGCCTGTCAGGAGAAATGAGGCCTCCTCACATCAGTTGTTGGGCTTTAGTAGCCCTCCTGGGGAGAGGCGCCGAGGACTGGCCAGAACACAGTCAGAGCTGATCTGTGTTAAGAAGTAATGCGGGTTGAATGGCCTTGCTCAGAACAGTGATCAAGTATCAAGTATCAAGTGATCAAGTATCAAGATAAGAACAACGTAGCTATTTCTCAAAAGGAGACATTAGGCTGAGTTGATAGTCTCCTTCTCCTAATGTTAATGTCACCCCAAATATTGTGAGAACCTATTGTGTTTGTTCATCAGTCAGGCAAGTAACAATGAGATGTCTGCTGTGTATACCAGAGGTCGTAGCCTTCAAGGGGGTGGGTGTCACTTTGATCTTAGGTACCATAGAACCGACCTGAACTTGGTAAATATTTTTTCCTTTATTTTGCTAAGCATATCATGCATAAAAGCTGGAGGACTTATTTTTTTTTTTTTTTATCGATAAATACATACATGGGTTGGTGTTGTATCTTCCAGATTTCATAGCCTTCCATTTATGTATAGATTTATGCATAAAATGGATGAATATTGTCTTAGTTACTTATTACTTGTTGCTGGGACAAGTACCCAATACCCAAAATGAAGGAAGGAAAGGTTTATTAGCTCACAGTTACTGGAGGTTTCAGTCCATACTCGGCTGAGTGGCACATGGCAGAGAGCAGCAGTTCATGGCAGTGGAACAGCAACAATATGGTGACAGAGGCAGCCAACCAAACAGGGCAGCAGAGTGACAGCATAAGTCTGTCTCTCTCCCTTTTTAAATTACATCAGGCTCTCTGCCTTAGCCTATCACCTCAGGCCACACCCATAGTTTCAGCAGTACTCAGACCATAATCCCAACAGTAGTAAAACACGTAATCCCAGTCAATCATCATTCAAGTCTCAAACTCTAGAAGCTCCGCCCATGATTGTATGAGGCATTAGGGGGACAACTAGACATAAACCATCACATTCTGCCCCTGGGCCCCCAGAGTCTCATACATATATCCCTTTGTACAAAAAACATTTTAGTCCATCTGGAAGAGTTGCAAAAGTCCCAACAACAGTTTCAGCATTGCTGAAAAGTCCAAATCTCAAGTTTCCTCCATGATCCAAGACAAATTCTCATCTATGAGTGCCTGTACAAAAGAAAAGTTAAACATATCCAACATTTAGAAGCCTAAGATAAACGTTATGGTTTCAAAAATTGCAAACAACAGGGCAATGCAAAACACTGGGATCAACACATGTCCAAAATCCAGCAGGGTAAACATTAAATCCCATAGTTCCAACTGGAGCATCCAAAACAGTCTGCATTGAATTGTGAGCTCCAAAGGCCTTACATGGCTCCCCCCCTATGGCACTCACAGCGGTAGCTCCCATGGCTTCTCTCTCAGGCTGGCTTTGCTCACTCTTTGAATGATCCATGTTCCTGGCTTTTCCAAACTTCTAGGGTTTCCACTGAATAGGCTTCTCACTCACAGCTTTACACATTGCCCTCTCTGGGGCACACTGCCTGGCCTCCCAGGCCTCCTTCTGAAATCATGGTGGAAGCCTTCTTAACCTCAGACCTCCTGCATTCTCAATGCACCTAAAACAACAGCCACGTGGATGATGCCGAGGTCTGCCACCAGCTGGAGCAGTAGCCAGGCTTCCTTCTCTCTTGATTGTAGGTGTGGAGTGCCAGATTGATGAACTTTGACCTTGATTCTGAGGAACAAATTCTTCATGCCGGTGACATTTTGGAACCTGGTTTGGTTGCTGCTGCCATTCTGGTACTTGGGTCTCTGCAGCTTTCTTCTCAAGGCAAAACCTCTCTCCCTTGCAATTCTGAGTCTACAAAAGGTGGAGAGCTGCCTCCTTTTGTGATGCCCTCAGGCCATCCTTTTGATTCTTTGTTTCCTTTTCAGCAATGAAGATCCTTTTCACTCCATTTTTGTTGTCCACAGCTTTCCTGGTGCTTCCTTCCTACCCAAACTCACATTTTAAATCATCCTGCTTGGGTCTTTGCTCTTGATTTTCAACATAAATCTGGCTAAAAGCCACCAATAACAACCATGCCACTGCCCCAATAGTTTGCTGCTTTGAAATATCCCTTGAAAGAATAATCAGTCTACAATGTTTAATCTCAGTCTGAGACAAAGTCTCTGGGCATGAGCAAAAATCTGACAGATTTTCAACCAATCCATAGTACAAATTATCTGGAGTATAACAACCAATGCTGTCCTTTTTCCTAGCAGAAACTTCCTCAACCTGGTCTTTATAGGCAGGCCTTCTGTCAGTCTTCTGGTCTGAGTTCTGACCAGAATCTCCCCTACAGAACAGCTGAAGCTTTTCTAGTGTTAGGAGTGATATACATATATCTATATCTATATCTATATCTATATCTATATCTATATCTATATCTATATCTATATCTAGATATATAGATATAGATATAGATATAGATATAGATATAGATATAGATATAGATATAGATATATACACATGCATAGTTATGGATGACTAGTGCTTGTCTGCTTAGTTCCTGATAAGACCCAAGTGAGTTCCTGTTTCCTTAAGTTTTCTATTTTCTGAGACCTTTAGGTTCCAATTTCCCCTTTGGTTTCCTGGTCAAGAATAAAGTCACCACTTTCCCATTAGCTGCCCACAGGCTCACTTTCCTGTTAGCTGCCTGAGGACTCACTTTCCATTAGCTGCCCGCAGGACCCGCACCATCCCGAAACACCCCAATCACCTCCCCCAATCCCCCAAATAACGTACGCTATTGGCGCTTCTGTGAAACCTACTTGCTGAATCCCTCATTAGCATAGACACCCTATAAAAACCCATGCACACAGCGGCTTGGGGTCGCTCTCCTGGTGGGGGGTGACCCTACGCTGGCGTAGCCAGAAAAAGCGCTATAACACCTTTATAATAAAAGAGCTCTGTAACACTTTGAGGCACCGACTCTTGGCTCATCCTTCTCCTGACGTCTCCAGGACCTAACACTAGCTCTTTGCAAGTAGATGACATCTAAATATTTGCTATCTCTACTCATAAGACATTCTTTATACCCAGGCTTCAAGCCAGTCTTCTGGTCTGAGTTCTGACCAGAATCTCCCAAAGAGAACAGCTGAAGCCGTTCTAGTGCTTTGCTTGTAGCTCACATTTCTGAACCTTTCCTATCTCTTCCCATAAGCCATTCCCAAAAGCTTGTAATCCACATGGTCAGGTTAGTCATAACAGAAACCCCACTCCTGGTACCAAATTCTATCTTAGTTACTTTTGTATCATTGCTTGAACAAATACCTGACACTCAAAGTGAAGGAAGGAAAGATTTATTTAGCTCACAGTTTGTGGAGGTTTCAGCTCACAATCGGCTGGCTTCAAGGCTGAGTGGCACATGGCAGAGAGCATCGGGTTCATGGCAGCAGAAGAGTATGGGTGTGGCCTGAGACAATAGGCTAAGACAGAGAACCTGGATGTAATATAAAGAGAGACAGAGAGATGGACTAGTGCTGTTGCTCTGCTGCCTCTGTCGCCATTGTTCTGCTGCCATGAACCGGATGCTCTCTGCCCTGTTCCACTGAGCCTTGGGTCAGCTGAATATTGACAGAAACCTCCAGTAACTGTGAGCTAAGTAAACTTCTCCTTCCTTCATTTTGAGTGTCGGGTATTTGTCCCAGCAACGACAGAAAAATAACTAAGACAAATATATTTCCCTATTGTCTGTACTTAGCTCACATACTTTTTAGTCCAGTGTTAAAATGAAGTTTAGGGAGTGGGAGAGACAGGTTCTTTAGTGTACAGCTAATGCTGTGTTCTTAAACAGTTCAGGGTGCATTGCTAAATTAAAAATAGAAAGGAAGAATTGAAAATGCAGTACTTTTAAAACAGACAGGACAAAAGTGAGAGCTTAATCTGTTCACATAACTGAATAGTCTTTGTATAGGAATATTCCTATATTGTTTAGCTGCGGGTAGATGGAGACACTCAAACTCTCTCTTTCTCTGTCTCTCTGTCTCTGTCTCTGTCTCTCTCTCTTTCTCTCTCTCATTGTTGGTTATAGAACAAATTTAACTGCTAGTTTAATTTTAGCTGAAATTGCTTCTCTGAAACTTACGGTTTTGAGTGTCCCAGAAGAAAAACAATACGAGTTTATAAAATTATAAATATGTTAGAAAAGTAAATGTACTTGTTTGCATTGTTGTGGCCCAGGTCCCTTCCTCTGCTCTGTCCATGCTGTAGCCTCCTCCTCTCCATTTCAGGTAAAAGGGAGAACATGACAGGATTGTCACTTTGTGATTAGGTTATGTCAGATGGGACTTATCTGGCAGCTGGAAGGTGTCCTAGTAGCCTAAGGGACATTTTTGCCCCTTGTGAGGACAATTGGCTGTCACCTCTTGGCAGCTTGTAGGAGCTTACAGTGCCCCTTAGATAACAGCTAGAGAAGAATAAGAAGGGGCATATGAGGATGACGGAGGAGAGAATCAGTCTGTAATATAAGGAACTGAGTTCCACCACCAACTTGGATCACCTTTAAATAAGGTCCTGAGACTCAGAGGATATGTGAACCTTGTATTGTACCTTGGTGTAGTCCCATGAGACCCTTCAGAGAATCCAGGAAACCCATTTCCAGATTCCTGACCTAGAAAGTGTAATGTAATAATTTTTATTGTTTTTAACTACTAGGTATGTGATTTGTTGTACAACACCCAAAGATGAATACATTATACCCCCAAGAAATGGTTGTTCAGAATTTCAGCCTCAGTAGGAGAATCTAACTAATGATTTTTGTGGAAAGCCCCACAATTTTGCAGACAGTGCAAATACCTGCCACATATATTTTGGCCATAGTTTTGCAAAAGCCTATATGAAAGTGTTATTCAGTTCTCCATGATGCTGATTGGCTATTGCCATGCAAACCAGCTCTGCTAGGTATACCAGCATTCGAGCATCATCTCAGGGTGCTGTTGCACTTTGTCTTTGAAGTCCTAAGATTCCTAAAATAATGCCAAAATGGCATGCACCTTCTTAGACATCATTAGTATAGTATTTTACTAAGTTAATTTATATAATTGTAGGAGACACAACATATTTAGGGTTTAAATTATAGAAATAGGCACTTATAAGTATTTTTTTTAACCATATCTGAAATCCATGGTTCCTCAAAATTCACAAGTTCTCTAGGAATGTAGTTCCTGTGAATTTAGGGGTGGGGAGCACTGTACATTGTTCATATGTACTTTTACCTTTCACGACATTGCACAGGATTGGTTATCTAATGGGAGTTTAATATCTATAGAATAAATTTTCATCCTGCCTATTCAGAGCCTTCATTAGCTGATGGTATTGGGAGTAAAGCATTTGCTCTGAGTCCCTTGTTTGTTTTGGTTAAGGAGTTTACACTTTAGAGCAGAGAAGCACATGTTATCCATTGGGGTGGAAGGTTTTCAGAAAGTAGATCACACGTGAGCCTGGGATTCAGAAACAACTAGATAGGGAGTGGCTGTTCCTTCGCCACCCAGCTGCACTGGCAGCAAACACTACAGCAGTAGAATATAGTAGAATAATGCCTTGTACTTGTCATGCAGAGTTTGTTACTAATGTTTATAAAGAAAGAATTACAGGGAATGGAATTGATACATTGGCCAGGTGGGCAAATGGTGTAGCCTCGATTGGCACCTTTGGAGATTGATCCTTCATGGCATGCGTGGGTTTCCTGGTGGGGATAGCTCTCCTAGAGTAGGTGGGTCTTCTAGTGTGGAAAGTTCTCCAAGAGTGGGTGGGTCTCCCAGCAGGTTAGTTCTGGCACGGGTGGTTCTCTTGATGTGGACAGAGAGAAGTATGACACAAGCAACATACTGCCAAGAGGTGTGGAGTGAGATTCTGCTATAAGTCAGGGCACTGCAGCCATTCCCCAGTGACACAGACCTTCATTACTAACAAACCTATGCACATATGATGTCCAAATCCACAGATAGTTTGAAGTCATAATTAGCACCTCTGTCTTTAGTGCCCAAGGTCCTAGTACTGTCCTGCATTTTGTTCCTCACACTCACAGAAGCAGTTGTGAGCACGGACTGCATAAAGCGCGCCCATTCTGTGCTTAGCAGTCATTTCCCTGTGCTCAGAACACTCTGACCTCAGAAAGTCCTGTTGTTACCCTGCACTTACCTTTCCTGGTCATACCCTGTGTCTTTTCTTCTCTACCATTTCTACTGTGTTGTGGGTCATTTCATCAAGATTGTGTGACTTCTCAGTGAAGTATTAATATAACACAAAATCCTGGGCAAAATCATGTGTCCAGTTTGAGTCATATTTACAAAGTAAATACATCTTATAATGAAAATGCAGTCTAAAATCACAAGAGCATTCTAGCTGCAGAAGCCCTAGTGTCCCCTTCTCCCATTCTTCCACTTTGAAAGGGAGACATCTCACTAGGAACCCTGGACACATATCTCAATGTTTTATTCTCTGTCTGGCTTCGTAATGTTATATTGGGCTAAACATCCTCTCTATACTTTTCCCTTAATCTCTCTGGATGGTTGGAGCTAGGACTCCCTCTTCTAGGACACTACAATCTGAGGGTATGTACAAAATGGATAGTAGTGGCATGTAACTGACACACATCCTTCTGTTTAAATCAGCTCCAGATTGCATGTAACTGACACACATCCTTCTGTTTAAATCAGCTCCAGATTATGTGCAATAGCTAGGACAGCGTAGGTGCTATGTGGGTAGTTGTTATTCAAGATCATCTGGGGAATAATGTTGAGGAAAAAGGCTGTTTTCAGTTCATACCTAGCTCTCGTAAATCATAGGCACATAGACACAGTACCTGAGTGAGAGGAGAGGTAAGTATCACCCCAGTCCTGGGGAGACTGAGGCTGTGATGTGGAGCGTGCCCATGTATCGCTTCATTCATATGCATTCACTGTGTTTATGTGCATGCAGCAAATTGAAGTTTTGCCTTTTGGAACCTTTTCCTGAGTAGTTGTGATCTTCAGTTGGTTGAATCTGCAGATATGGCACACATGGATATAGAAGGTAAGCTGTGCACTCTCTCATTAGCTGAATATGCAACATGTTGCCCATTCTAAGCTTCATGGGCACGTAACTGGTTTACAAGGTTTGTTTTTGCCTTGGCACAATGCCGATCAGGGCAGCTGCAGGCTTCTCCTTCAGTGAACAGATAGACAGGGAGTGGCCCTTCATTGGCCACTCAGCTGCACTTGCAGCGAACAATATCCTTGGACAACACACAGCGAGATGATCTTGGATTTGTGTACCACTAAAACTTCATATGGGCTAGGAAATTTGAATTTTTTTTTTGAAGTGTGTGCTTGTCATGAAGTCATATTTTTTGATTTATTCAGACTATCTAAAAATGGAAAGACTCTTCTGAGTGCTTAAGGTACACAAAAACAGGTAACCAGCAGCACTCGGCCTGAGGCAGTGGTTGACAAACTGCAGTAGGACAGAGGGGAGGAACTACAGGATGTCCTGGTGTAGATATCATTTATGTGGGAAACACAGCTGAGCCTGTTGTAAACAGACATTGTATCCAGTTTACAATACATAAATAGGCTTTATGAAGTGGGTTTTGCTTTTTGTTGGAAGGAGTGGTTCTGGAGCTTAGACCCTGGGCATTATGATACTAATGAGCCATTGAGCTGACTCCTCTACCATAAGTGGTTTTTAGTATATGAAGGCTTGGCCTACATGAACACTAGGAAAGAGATTGCTTTGATTTCTGAAGGGTTATGGTTGTGTGATGTTAACGTTGTCTAGGTAAGTGGCTTGCCCTGCACCTATTAGCAAAAATAAATGAAGTGTGTGATTGAAGAGTGTTGCATTTACACCATGTATTTAAATGGCTTACTGCTTTACTATCAGTAGACTAGGTCAGCAAACACAATTTGTTTTGTCTTGAATTTTTTGTTTCCTTGACAAGTTCTGTAACCTTAGACACACGCTGTACTTTTGAAAAGCTTTAGAATGTAACTTCTCTTTTTTAAAAAAATGGATTAAGTTTCTTACTTTAATAAACTTCTTGTTTGGTTAGCATTTACAGTTACATTTATGCTTTGGAACACCCTTTCCTGCATACTCTGAGTGAATGTAGTCTTTTGATTTACTATACAATTTATCGTGTTAAAAGTTTATTCTTCCTAAGTGTAATGTATCACTTATAGTCAGTCTGTTTACCATGTGATTGACAACATCTAAGACATGCATTGATATTGCTGCTCATTAGAATCTTTTGGGGTTGGTATTTATATTAAAAGGATGCACTGTAATGGCATGAACTCAGAGCGACAGCCTTCCAGTGTCTGGTGGCTTGGGAAAATTTGACCTTATTGGATTCCTAGGGGACCATTTGCCAGTGCCTGACTGGCTTTGTTTCTGTTGTGGATTTCCCTCATACCCCGTGTTGACTTCTGGGCCAGAGCAGCAGCACTGTTCTTGGCTGATGTGGGTTCCTGACCTGTGCTCACTAGGCCTAGTGTGAGCAGCTGCTTGAACAGTTTCACTCATTGGACTAGTTTGGTTTTACTGGTTGGGTTGGGCATTTGGTGAATAGAGGGAGGGCTTTTGTTCTGGCTTCAGATAATACTGCTGTTTGGGAGAAGCAGGAGCTGAGTCCTTGGGTGGCCTTTGCTTACTCAGGGGCATAGATCCCTTTCAGGGGAGCCTGGGGAACAAGAAGCCTTTTCCTCTCTTTCTACCACTCTCTCTTCATTCCCATCCTTGTTTTTTTCTAAATTCTTTTCTGACAGTGATGTTGTCAATGGCTAACAAGACAATGAAGTCTCTGTATCAGGTTGAAGCATTCACTTCCTCTTGGAGAAGGCTTCCTTTTGCTGTTTCCCTTTACCTGCTTCCATTTTTTTTTTTGGTGAAAAAATAGTTAACAAGAGTTTAACAAAAAAGGAGAACTGGCTGATCTTTGCTTTACTATTTGTATCTATGCTATGTAATCAAAGAGCTAAGAATCCAGATGTTGTGCGACACCACAGCATCATGCCAAGAGATTCCTGCGCAGAAGTTTCAGTTTTATTTTCACAAGTGTGTTTTTGATGTCAGTGAAAGTTGGCAGATTTTTACTAACAATGTAAGTTGGTCCTTTAGGTGTGATTTCTGCTAATAAAGAAGTGGCTGAAAGTTCCTTTGGTTTCCAGATACCTATAGATTTCCTTAATTGAGGGTGTTTAGAAAACTAGTCTCTGGGCTTTAATTTTTGGCTGTTACAGTTTTTTTTTTTTTTTTTTTTTTTTTTTTTTTTTTTTTTTTTTTTTTTTTTTTTTTTTTTTTTTTTTTTTTTTTTTTTTTTTTTTTTTTTTTTTTTTTTTTTTCTGTGTCATATTAGAGATTCATCTTCTAAATGTCATATAATGTACTATAAAATTTTAGCCATAGAAATGTACTTTTAACCCATTTGTGCCATAGATTGCAATTTAAATTTTTTTTTATGCAATTCATGTCTAATCAGTTGGAAAAATTGAAGGACTAAGAACTTGATGAGAAAAATATTTTATTTGGTTGTTATACTCATTCCAAAGATGGAATAGTAGTCCTACAAGATTTAAACTTTTATATGGAAACGTGTGCCTTTACTTTAAAATTTTTTATTACTTGCTTTGTATCATTCTGTTTGCAGTCCATTTGATCCTGGAAATTTGGGAAATATAAGAAAAATATTAGTCAGAGATAACATTGATTCTGTGCTAGAATATTAAGTGGAGTATCTGTCTATCTCAGTCTATCTTTTCTCTTCATACATATTTTATTGTACCTATAATATATTCTATATGTTAAATATAATAAATGTTAAATACTTATACATTAATGTATTAGATTACACACCGTGAACTAAAACATGTGCCTTAAAATTGCATATGTGAAAACACTAGCATCCATTATGATTGCATTTGGAGATAGGCCTTAAGGAGGCAAGTTAAGTTTGTTAGACTGGGGCCTGATTTGTAGAGCAGGTGACCTGAAAAGGAACAAAGACACCTAATTCCCTGTCATGCACCCAGGAAAGGCCAGGGGAGCACCCAGGGAGGTGGTGGCCTTCCACGTGCCAAGAAAGGAGGTCTCCGGCTGAAACCTACCTTGTCAGCACCTTAATTAGGACTCTCTTGTCCTTAGAACTGCGAGAAGTATGTGTCTGTTGTTTAAACCTCCCACTCTGGTATTTTGTTATAGACGTCTTAGTAGAATTCAGTTCATATACACATGTATATATATAAGTCAGGCCTACGCTCATGCGCGCGCACACACACACACACACACACACACACACACACACACAGTGAACAGATTCTGAGATTGTTTTTGATGTGACCTAATGGAAAGTTTTAAATCAGCTGTCTCATTTGTCATAAATGGTGCTGTGAGGAATATTACATATACTTTATATGTGCCACATCCTTTCTTATATTACAAATCAGCTGAGACATTGTTCCCTGGTTTAATTAACTAAGAGAAGTTTAGCTTTTTGTGTTGTGAAATAAAGCTTTATGTGACTTTAAGCTTGGGCATTATAGTGAAAGCTCTGAGTTAATTGATTTTTGAATGGTTTTTCTCTACCTCTTAAAATTCCCTTGTATTCACAGAGACTTAGAATACACATGACTGAGATCATGTAGATGAGATGTCTATCACATGTGATGAGCCTATGTATAGGGGTAACCGTGAGATGGCAGTGCGGGCCCTGGCGTGGACCTTGAGAGCCTTCTGAGTGCAGCAACCTAATCAGCCATGGCCGCAGCAGATGATGTGCACCATTTAAGGCTCAATTGTTTCATCTCAGCCCAGGGAGGCTTGATAGTAACAACTGCCTCACAAGGCCACTCTGTTTTTTGTTTTGGGTCTGGGTATTGAATTCAGGACCCTGCGTTTGCCAGGCAAGCACTGTTTGTCTGAGCTATATCCCTGGCTCATAGGGCCACTCTAAAGGGGAAGCTTGCATGTCCTTGTTCTTGACATTGGTGGTTGACCACGCAGAGCCCCCTTTTCTCTCCCTGGCTCTAGACTGTTGCAGATCAGCAGGTCTGCAGGGTAGATGGCTAGGTGGAGGGGAGATGCTGTGCTTGTGTTCTGGCCTGGTAAAGTGGGTGTGATGGTGAATTGACATCAGCCTAATCCATGACCTTGCCCAGAGCAAGAAAGCAACAGCCTTGCCTCCATACAGTGGTGTAACAGTGGACACCTCTGTGTTGCAGGCACATCGTGTTCCTTATTACTGTGCAGACCTGACTCATTCCATGAATTCCATGGAGTCTGTGACTGGTAGTGGGAGGGTTGGCCATGTGGAGCTGAGCTTTGACACCACTCTGAAAATTCTGCAGGAGGCAGAATTTTGGTAGATTATGTAACATATTTAATAACTCAGTCATGTTCCAAGACCTTGAAACTTTCTGGATGAACCAAAGTGCTGGTTGTAGGTTGCAGAGTTTTTTGCTTTTGTAATAGTCTACTGATCATGATTATTTATGCTAATTGGAGGCAGCACAGTATGTATGCAGGGATAAAAGCTGCTGTCTATAATATTGCTTTTCTATAGGTCTCTTTATGCAGTTTACTTATACTATATAGACCTAGATGTAAAAATATACAGATTATACTACATGGGAAACATGTGTTTTGCTTGGTGATCCATCCCTAGTTTAGACTAGCACCTGACAAGTAGCTAATGTCTATCAAGTATTGCTTGATTGAATCACAGAAGCATTAATGTAGGAGTGGTCACAGCCCTGGCCCTTTTGAGCATCTTCAGAGTACACTTAGCAGAAAGTGTCAATTGTTTGCAGGATACGATACACATTTATGGCCCAACTCTGGGTGCAGAATACCTGGGCCTTGCCCTCGAGATACTCATTTAAAAGACTAAGTGTTGTCTCAGGCAAGGTGATTTGGAAAGCTCCTTATCAATCCATTGGTTCAGTGTGAGAAGCAAGGTATGAATAGAAAGTCCCTGTTTGGTGACTAAAGACAAGGGAATCACCAAAAAGTCTGTGGGTGGTGCAGAGTAAAAAGACTGAGGGCCAGCAAGATAGGTCAGTGGACTAAGTGCCTGCTTTGCCAAGTGCAGGCAGGCACTTTGCCAGTACCAGGGTTCAATTCACTGTTCCACATGCTCTTCTGGCCTGGCCCCCAGGATGCTCTGAGTGGACAACAGAGTCCAGGCATGGTGACACATGCTTGTGATCCCGGTGCTGGGGAGGCTGAAAACAGGAGGATCACTATGACTCTGAGCTATATAGTAAGAGGACTCCACTAGGTTTTAAGTGACTTCTAGGGAGGGGAGGGCTCAGTAAGATTGTGACTGGCTGGGAAAGAGGAACTGTCCCAGAGGATATTGCTTTGGAGTGGAGACCTGAAGGCAGAGATGAACTTCATGATGCATTTCCACAGGTGATAAATGAGGTCAAGTTTGAGGACCAGAGTAAGACCATTGCCAGGCTGACAACTCTTGACCCTGCCATTCAGCAATCTCACTGTGTGTTCAGGTCTGTACTGTGTAGTGTATGCTGTTGTAGCAACATCTTGGTGAATCTTTTGGATATTTTGGGCTTCCATTTAGGTCAAATGTACTGTAAGTACTTATGATCATAAGATCCTGCTCTACTTAAAAAGCTTAGTTAAATATTAATGTGAGTAAATTTGCTCTCACATATTTTCACACATAATTTCTTTAATTGGTATTATATATTTTGCATAATTTAAATACTGACATCTGGAAGATTGGCTCAGCAAAGAGGACTGTTTCATCAGAAAGATCCATATGGTCTCTTCCCTGAGCTCCTGCCAGCAGTTGGCTTTGGTATTTAAATAACGATGCTTCTGCAGTGGGAAGTGCAGTAGAAATTGAGCTGCCCCAAGAGTTTCTGTTCATTAAAAGGACAGTGATTGTTACATTTGTTGTTTTGAGGCTGATTGGCAGTAATGCCAAGAAACTTTGGTTTGTTTATACCACAAAGTAGGCGGTAGCCAGGCCCTTCTCTTCCTGTTCTGCCCTGGTGTGTTCTAGAACTGCTCACCATATATTTTAAGTGTGTTTCTGTTGACCATAGGGACAGTAGTATGGATTGATTCAGACATGGAAAAATCCAAAGCTTTTGCATTCCTATCTTCGTCCCTGAGACAGGTGCCACTCTTATTATCTTTGTGATAACAGCTACAGAGCTTTGCAGCACACTAAGGCATTCATACTGACAGTGCAACGAATCAAATCTTGGCATTATAGCCTACTATCTTCTGACCTGTTGTGGCTATTTCAGCTATCCTTTGAGGTTTGGGACCTGATTTTGCTCAGGTATGAACATAGAAACAGGGCTTGTGAGAGAAGTCTTGACCAGGGAGACTGTGTAATCAGCTGGTCCTCACTGATTATCCTGACCTCTCCTACTCTGACCATGGTGTGTTGTTCTGGGCACACTGTGTGCTTGTGGTGGGGGTGGAGCACTGCTACCTTCGCTCATTGCCATGGTCTGAGCGCTCTGAAGACAGGAAGCCAGGGCATCAGCTGAGTGTACCTGAGCACAGGGTGAGGCCTTGGACAGAGGTGAACTTCATGCATAAAGGACCTTGCCCATCTCGCCCACTGGTGCCTCTACTCCCCAGAGAATAGGAGCTTTGTGAAAGTATAGGGTAAAAGGAACGGTGATCACTGTGAACTAAGGGAGAACCGCTAGGCTGTGGGCAGTACCAGAGAGACCTGCAGTGGGTGTGAGAGATCCCAGAGGGAGTGCTGAGTGTGTGGAGAGTAGAGGGGTTGAAGTTGAAGAACTAGATGGGGCAAGATAGGTGAGATGTGGGGCTTTCCTTTGCAGCATCTCTGGGGAGGTACTGTAGAGTCTTAGAGCTGGCTTTTTGAAATTCTGACAAGGCAAATCTGGCTACTATGTGGTGAGTAGATTGCAGGCAAGAGGAGATACAGGGGATCTCAGAGGCACCAAGCAGAGAACAGAGGCACCGGTGGCACAGTCTGGAACAGAGGCAGGAAGCTATGAGGGGCAGGTGATTCAAAGTGCCTCATGCACTGGCAGCTAGCTGGATGTAGCACCAGTCTTGGGATATGATTGGAAGAACAGTGACTCCAGAAACCACCTGCTCCCTCTTTTCCATGTATGGCTTGAATATTCTACCTCTGTGCCTGAGCTGCCTCCTTCCTGGAGGCCCCTCTGTGGCAGCTGAGCCCTTCTAATTGGTGGTAGCCAGGCCGATAGAGCGCTACTCCTCAGCTTCCACGGACACTCCTTATTTTGTTGCAGTAGGTATTTTAGACGTAGTTAACATCGAGTGGAATAATGAATAGAGCCTTCTTGTGAAGGATGCGACCACTCAGCTTTGCAGGCACAGAGAGCATGCCTACTCATTTTGTTTCTACTCGCTTTATTGTTCTTCTTGGGAGCTTAGCAGAACTGCAGCTTCTCCCTGTATGCCCACAGAGGCCTTCCATGCCTTTCCATGCCATGCTCCCTTGTGGGAGGCAGTGTGGGGTTGGGGTCATTAACAGCTTTGTGGACGCCTTGATGATTTTTGGTACCATTTCTTTCTCTGTTGGTGGGTAAGGTTGTATGTGGTGAAAATATACAAGAAACAGTTTCTGGGTGAATTCCAGCTTGTGGTTTACTTTGAGGATTTTATAGCTATTTTTTTTGTTGTATCAGTGACTAGGATTTGTATATTATTTAAAATATTAAACTACTAGGCAGCATTTCTTCTCAAATTGGTGATTTTTTATTTAAGCAAGTAAACAGTATCTACTTACTGAACTGCCTGGGAAGCATTACAAGGAAATCTTGGTCTTTTTTTCCGAGCACTAAAACTTATACACGTTTTGAAAATGTCTCTAATTTCCATATTTCTCAATAGGAATAAAGCAATTGAGAATACCTTTACTGAGCTGTTGGTCATAGACTCCAGCTACCTGCAGTGCCCCTCAAGCTAACTTTTCCCCCTCCCTTTACTCCTGTTTGTCCTAGACATCCTTGCCTGGCTCATCTTCTGAAGTCACAGCCAGTTCCCCTTTTCCAAAATCTTCAGTGCTCTTCCAGTCTCTCACTCCAGTAATCACCTATCTGCCTGGCTTTCTGGACCATCTTTCCAGGTGTATCAGGTAAACTGGATGTCCAGCAGTTTCTTATGTCTGTGCTAGTGTTTCCAGCCTCCATATCTTTGCTGAGGAAATTCTCCAAACCTGGAATATGCTTTCTTTCCTTCTTTTGTTTTTGTAGTCTGCCAAAATCTTATTCCTGACTTCGATGCTAGAGAGGCAGCTGCAGAGATTGCAAAGAACTGAGATGGTAAGAACCAAAGAAAACATGGCTGTGAGCTGGCCTTGGAGTGGAGGGAGGACTGTGACGAGGTCTTCCTATGCCTGCACCTCCAAAGCTCTCTAAGAGGATTCTATAAACCCTCGTCAGTACCTTCCAGCCCCGAGAGCAGTGATGACCATGGTTGGGGATGAACATGGTGAATAGCAGAACTGGTCTCTCTTATAAGTGGCTCCCTGGTGAGGCAAGGAAGAGGTAGGAGCTCCTCTCCCTGTTCTTTCCCAGAGGAATGACTGTCTTTCTGAGCAGGAGAAAAGAGTCCAGCTGAGGTTATTGTGGGACTTTTAATAAGAGAACAGAGTCTGAGAAACTGAACAGATGTCTCCTGGCCTCTGCAGTCCCATTTGGCCAGAGAAAAGTGACTGGGATGCAGAACTCCATCTTCTAATGAGAAAAGACAAGACCCCTGTATTGCAGGATGTAGAACGTTTTAGACATAACTAACTGCACATAAATTGGGGAGAAGTAGGGCCATTAAATGATCATGACTGTAGCCATGGGTGAAGGGATAGAAATAGACAGGAAGGAAGAAAAGGAATACAGCATGGATGAGGTCCTAATCTAGATGAAAATATCTTAAAGCACAGAAGGGAATTCCTTTCAGTTATTTCATTCCATGGGACAAGCTAATGAGAAACATGAATTCAGTCGACAAAGGAAGATGATAATAAAAAGCAGAATGAGATGAAAAGAGGGAGGTTGCAGACTAAAGGAAGAGTTTGAGGTCCTATACATCACCATTATAGAACTAAAACATAAACTTAAAAATATCAAGGAAAAGACTAGGTGCCACTGAAAATCAAGTGAATAAAGAGAGCTTAAATGCTGGATAATCTTAGTAAACTGATGAAGGCATTAAAGCAGTCCAGAGCCAAATGGTACAGAGACCAAAGTGTGATGTGAGCATAATTGTTGTTCCAAAGTAGGCAATCAACAAATAAAACAGAAGATGGAAAATAACACAGGATACTTTTTTTTTTTTTTCCATTTTATGTATTTGGTACAGAGTCTAACTACACAGTTCAGACTCATACTGATTGATCCTCCTGTTTTGAGCCTCCTCAGTGTTGGGGATTACAGGCCTGCACCACCACACCCGGACTCAGTCACTGGCTCAGCGGGCCAGCACAGCATGTGGGACTGGAGATGGAAACCCTGGTCCCTGCACTTGCCAGGCCAGGCCCTTAGTCTGCTGAGCTCTCTTGCTGGCCCAATACAAGATACTTTTTGTGAAACGTAAAAAAGGAATCAAGTTTGAAGATTAGGAGAATGTGTTGTGTTCCAGGAAAACATGGAGTGTGGCTTGTTCAGTGCCCTGAGGCCCATCCTCATGAAGCTTTTGAATATCGAGGACAAAAGAAACAATTTTTTGATGATTGGGCAAAAAGCCGAATTGTGTGCCATGGACTAAAAGTCAGACTAACTTAATTTTCTTGAAGCAGCTTTTAGCCTCTGAAGACAATGGAGCTCTGTCTTGAGCATTTCAAGGGTAATGAAATCCAACTCACTATGAGGCCTCAGATTGCTTCAGCTGTGATCGCACTCCTCAGTGTCAGGGCAGGAGGCAGACTTCAACCAGGTGCTAGCTAAGGTAGTGGTGCTTAAAGCCAAAGCAGGCATGGCAGATGCAGAGAGGCTGAGGACAGGTTTCACAGTGCCTTTTCTTAACCTAGAGGGATATTTAAGGAAATGCCTTTTATAATAAAGAAGCATTTGGATAACATAAACAAATACTTCAGTTTCTTTTCCATCTGTTAAAATTTAAATAAAATCACATGTAGTTTTTTTTTTTTTTAATTGAAAAGTAACCTGCTATAGGATAATTTAAAAACTTATTTTTATTTTTATTTATTTATTTATTTTTTTATAGAAATCTGCCCATGTGCTTCACTTTCTCCCTTTGGGCACCCTCACAGATATGTGTTTCAGTGCCCCATTGTGATACTTTCCAAACACACACACACACACACACACACACACGTGTGCTTGGGTTGTAAAAGGCGTACTTAGTAGATGTGAGTCAGCGCCACAGAATTCCAGTAGTTAGTTTAAATATATAATTATATAATTATAGAAAAACTCCATAAAAAGATTCTTTTTTTCAAGGTATAAAGTTTATTAATACTTCTTAACAGATGCTGACAAGAAAGGATATGATTAATTAATACAGGGAAACTTGTGCCAAGCATTTAGGTGTCCAATAGCACTACTCACAAGGTCCACTAGGGGCACGTATTCCTTAACATAGTCATTGGCAAATTCTCCTAAGGATGTGTATTAGAAACAGCACTGCTCAGCCAAACCCTGAGGGCTGCACCCTGCTCGCCAAGTCTGTGAGGAGCTCAGTAGGTCCAATGGAGATGGGCTGGACAGGTCCTCATACTATCCAGTGGTAACTGGCTGGACTCTAGAGCTCCACAGTAGACTCTTTCATACTTGGTTATCACAGAGAGCAGATTTTATTTTTTTATTATTATTATTTTTTCAATAAACATTACTTTTCTGATAAAATGATTCTAATACTGTACTTTTTGTCCATTGGAGGGAAGTCCATTTAAAAATCACTCCCTATAGTACCAGCTCATCAGACACCATGCAGTGATTGTCATGTACCAGTGCCATTGGAACCACCCAACCCACGCAGTGTGAGGAAACACAACTTCTTAGAGTGTTCTTAATTTAATTGGCCAAATCCATTGCCACTATTTTCATAGTTTCTCTCAAACAAAATCTAGCTTGCAGGTGGGATTCTCAAAAGGGGAGAAATGTTTTTACTGTTGATGAACTTTTGTGCTGCTTTATTTGGCTTTGGTTCTGGTGCTGGGAACTTACCCCAGGGCTTGATGCATGTTAAAGCTGTGCTTTACCACTGAGCCTCACCCACAGCCCAGCTAGTTTCTGTGTTGGTCTTCACTTCCTCATGTATTCAAGAAATTTGTCCAGTTTTTTGAGGTACAGGTGACATTAAGGACATGTGATTACAAGAGGTAGAACCCTTACCTATTCTAATGGATAACTTTTGTTGTTCAAGGTACTCTTCCATGAACCATGATCTCACTCCAGCCCTCAGAGCCCCCTCCCCCCAAATGTGGCAGAGGTGATTGTGTGTCTGCTCTAGCACTGGACATGTTTTTAATTCAGAAATATTTTACAGCTATAGGAGTTGGGGGAGAGTATGAAGAAAAACATATTGAGCATGTTACTTGCAAGCGTAATGAAGTCCATATTGATAAAGTTCCCGATATAAGGATGTTTTGATCATCTCAGCCTATAGTTTCATTTTCCTTCCAGCAGTGCTGCCTGCTGAAAAGCTTTGTTCCCATGCAAGGTTTGTGTAGCTCCATGTGTTTGCCTCTTTCTCTTTGTGGGACCCAGTGAGCCTGTGGGGGTGGTGGCTGGCTCTGCCATGTCAAGTATTCCATCTTATCTAAGAAATGTTTCATAAATTATGTATAACAGTAGATGCCACTCAATAAATATTTTATATGTGATAGTATTTTTGTCTGAAATTACTTTTTCACTCAAGCTATGATTTAAACCCTCATTTTCAGTTTTATGAGATGACACTTTTATAATGTCATGTAGTTGCATGTAGCTTGAATGTCATAGAGCTTTAGGGCAGCATTAATCATAAATTCATCTGCCCCTACTTTCAGGTGTGAAAAGCTGTCTCCTAATTCAGGTGTTAGTGGGATGGGAGATAGCTCAGTAGAATAAGTGCTTGCCTGGCAAATGTAAAGTCCTGAGTTCAGTCCCTGGTAACACATACACACACACACACACACACACACACACACACACACACACGCGCGCACACACACACACACACATGCACATATACACACACAATATTCAAGTGTTACCTGTTGTAGGTATACATGTGAGAGTGTGATTATGTTTTTGCATAGGTGTGTGTGTGTGTGTGTGTTTGTGTGTGTGTGTATGTTGGAGATGGGTCACTTAAAGAAGTAATGCTTTTGACCTAATGGCTTTGAAATGACAAATTTCCAGTACTCTCACAGTCTATTAGATTTAGTTCAAGGAAAAAAAAGAAGTGTTTTTCATTTTTTTTTAAGAATACTAAATTCAACTTGGATAGAGTCCAAAGCAATTTCCCCACCTTGAGTGGGAGCTATTCTAGTTTATTATCTGTCTTTCCTTTTTCTTTTTTGCAGGGAGAAGAGGGTGTGCCTTACTGTCTTTTTTTGTTGTTGTTTTTGTTTTTCAGAAATAAAAATACAGCCCTAGAGTTGTGAATAGTCACTTTGTTTTTCACAGGGACCTAGAGCCCTGAAACAGCCCATGGCATGGAGCTGCTGCTTTGTGTGCAGTATTGTCATAGTGCAGAGACAGAAAGCCTTACGGTGGGGGCATTGTTTTATGAAGTGGAGCTGTGTGATTAAGTTCTCTACCATAATATATATCTTTTAGAGGAAAAATCACATACTTTCTGCTTTCACTTGAATTTCTTGGGCAGGAGGGGCACCATGAATTAATTCTACCTGTATATGAGCAGTAGGAGGTAAAGGTTGTTTTCTGTGGAGTGTTCCTTTTAGTTCCTTTTAGTCAAGATTTGCAAGGGCCTTGGGGTAGTAAATCAAGGTTACTGAAGTCTCCCACCTCATAGCCCGAGGTTCTGAACCGTGGAGTGGGAGCCTGGCTGATAAGAGGAATAATTGAAGAACAATGATACGCTTCATTTCCTTTGCTTGAATCTAAGTTATGCATTGGTCATTTTCTCTGCATATCTATTTAATGGTTGTTAAATTAAATTTTTTGCTTTCTTTCAAGTGGTGGCTTTTATGTATGTGTGTTTCTTTAAGTCATCTTTTTTTCCTGCCACTTCATTCCCTTGCCCTTTCCCATGGTGCTATTCCAAGTCTACAGCTGTGTTGAGACCTAGAGGCGTTCAGAGAGGAAGGCCTAAGGGATGCTTCTCCCACCACCCTGTACCAGAGCCTCTTAGGAGCTCCCTTGGCTGCAAGATTTCAGTTCTGTGATGACACTAGCTTGAGGAGTTCTGAAATCTTTGCTAGAGCACAGTAGACTATATTGCTTGAATATTTGAATGTTGTCAAAATTATGTGAATCCATGCAAGCAACATAAGGTGTAGTGAGTGCATTCTGATAGCATGGAGATACAGAGATAACTAGGTGAGAGGGAAGGGGAGATTTGGTGGGAATGGCTGTGGCCTGCAGTTAGCAGCTCAGAACTTGCTCTGGAAGTGCCACACTCTGGCGTGTCACTCAGGCCAAACTCAGCATAGCTCAGAGGCTGACCATTTCACCTTTGCTCTTAACTGAATTTGTCTGCTCCCCACCCTGACCTCCTCTAAAAGCCTGACACTAGTGTTCTTCCGGCCTGGGCCAGTTGGGCCCTACACTAAGACGCAGTCCAGCCAGGCTTCTCTCTGAGGGCTACTTGGGGTGTGCCTCACGCCTTGCCCTACCTCCATACATTTCCCAGTCATTCACATGTCCTGATCAGAGCAGAGAGATACTCAGGTCAGCATGAGGCAGCATGGTACTTGCTGTGCTGGGTGGAGGAGTGGGGAAGGGGCTTTGAGCAGATCCTGGAGGAAGTGATAGGTGATGGTGTATGTGTAGCTAGGCAGTGAATCTCAGCTGGGGCCTGCCTCCTTGATCTCCCACGAGACATTTGCCAATGTCCACCACTCTCAGGGAGGGCAGTTTTGCTGTTAGCATCTAATGGGTGGAGATTAGCCATGCTGCTAGGCATCTAGCGATTCCCAAGAGGTAGTTGTAGCTGTAGGTAGTGCTGAGCATGAGAGACCCTAGTCTGAGGCAAGAGCAGGAATAGAATAACCCAAAGGCAGAGGGAGCAGCAGTGACTAAGGCTGGAGAAGGGGCAGGCTGGTAGGTGGAGGCCTAGAGAGAAATGAGCATATCCCAGCAGGAGGCAGAGCTGGTCAGCAAGGCCTGGGCTCTGCCAAGCTTGTGAGGAGGCATTATGAAGACTGGGGCTTTAACTCAGTGAAACAGAATGGCCCTTAAGAGATCTGAGCAGAGAAGTAACCTGCTCTGACCTCCTCTGGCTGCTGAGCTGTGTGATATCAATGGGTCTCAGTGCTAGCCTGGACTACTGGAAATGAGGATGATTTGGGCTGCGGCAGCGCAGCATAGGTGGCTTGACATTACTAGATGTGAGGCTTACTTTCAAGGTAAGAGACAGCACTGTGGAGGTTTAGACTAGAAAAAGAAAGGAACAAAGTACATAGCCATGAATATTGGTCTGAGTAACTGCTGGAGAGTTGGTATATGCTGTGGAGG
Organism: Myocastor coypus; assembly: GCA_004027025.1. Lineage (NCBI taxonomy): Eukaryota > Metazoa > Chordata > Mammalia > Rodentia > Myocastoridae > Myocastor > Myocastor coypus. Next base: position 41,699 of record PVJA010015611.1, read on the forward strand.
ATCAGTCTGGAAGTCAGGTTGTGCTTTGTAGGACTACAGATGGGCTTCTTGTTTGGTATCTGCATAGGCGTATTGAGTTATGTGGGTATTTGTATTAGTTACTTTTTACTCATTGCTGGGACAAATACCCAACACTCAAAATGAAGGAAGGAAAGGTTTATTTAGCTCACAGATCGTGGAGGTTTCAGTCCATATTCGGCTGGTCCAAGGCTGAGTGGAACAGAGCAGAGAGCATCCAGTTCATGGCGGCGGAACAGCAACAAAATGGCGGCAGAAGTAGCCAACTAAACAGGGCAGCAGAGAGCAACAGCAACAGCTCGAGCTCTAGTCTGTCTCTCTGTCTCTTTACATTACATTCAGGCTCTCCGCCTTAGCTCCCGCCCTAGGCTACACCCATAATCCCAGAAGTACTTCCACCCATAATCCCATCAGTACTAAAACCTATAATCCCAGGGATCATGGATGAAGTCTCAAACTCTAGAAGTCCCCGCCCAGTGACTCCATGAGGCTTTGTGGGGACAACTAGACATAAACCATAACAGTATTGTTAGGGTTTAGGTCTAAAATATTGCTCAAAAGTGGAAGGAGGTTGGACCATGGGGCTGCTGTAATCATTAGTAGATAATCCATCAGTGGTCATGGCAGAATGTGCTGATAGGAGGCAGGCCCAAGTCAGATGGTGCTGTGACCTGGAAGCGATGGATTTTTCTTTCATCTGGGTGGCTCCTCCCTCTTCTCTGTGTTTCCTGGCTGCCATGGTGTGCGTAGCTTTCCTTTGGCATGACCTTTCACCGTGCAGTGTCTACCTTGGAGCCAGCCAGCCATATGAACCTGTCCTCCTTTAAGTTTAATGTTGGATCCTGAGGTGGGATAACATTTCCACAGGAAGGAAGGTAGTTAGGTAGGTGGCAGATACATGGATAGACAGACAGACAGGCAGACAGACAGCAAGAGGGAGGACTGCTCTGTTAATTTTGAGAGGCCTCAGCCTATGGATAGCAGGTGAAGTCAGAAGTCTGTTAAGAGCAAGGGCTGGCCTGATAGATTAGCAGACTAAAGTACCTGTTTAGGCAGAGCACAGTGGCCAGGGTTCGATCCCCGATGTGCCAAGCCAGCTCGGCCTGCACATGGGGCAGGCTGAGATGATGATTAAGACTGGGCATGGTGATGCACTCCTGTAATCCCAGTACTTTGGGAGGCTGAAAACAGGAGAGTCACTACGAGTCTAGCTGACACAGTGAGATACTATACACCCTGTCCTAAAAGTACAAAAAAAAAAAAAAAAAAAA
>PVJA010015612.1:0-30792 GCA_004027025.1 Myocastor coypus
TGATGATAAGCCCAGTACCTATGTTATAGAGTAATAGTATCACAAAGCTTTTCTGCTGGAGGGTTAAGAATGTAAGTTAACAGACCGAAAATTGGAGAAAAAGAAGGGCTATAAGGATAGCCAATATTTTGGCCCTAGCCCTTCAAGGTCAATAAAGACCCAGGATATAAGAGAACCTGTGCTGTAATATCCTATAACTTAGAGGTATCCCAAATTTCCTGGTCAAGGAGATTATGGGACCTCAGAGGAAAAGGATGAATGAACTGTGGTGTGTCTAAGGAGAGTCACCCAGAGAAAAACATTCTCTCAGGCTTTCACAGAAAGCAAAATGGCCAAGCAATGGCCGTGACTCGTCCCGAAGGCTGACACTAACAACAGTTCTACAAAGTACTGTCTATGGTCTCGATAGAAATATAGGCAGTGAAACAGGACCGGGCCATCGGGAGACAATATGCAAGACACTTTGCAACTTTAGAAGAGACAGGCACTCCCTCTGTGGGCCAGCCCGCAAGACAAAAAGGTAAAAAATACCGCCACATTCTTCCCTAGGCGTGGGCATCAGGGATTGCTATTCTAAATGGGTATGCATCACCTTGAAGAAGCCAGAGCGTCGCTGGCCCGACCCCTGCAGGCACAGCCGTTCCCTATTCATGCCTACTTACTCACTGTGTGACCCACTTCCCCATTTCCCTTGGGTTTAATCAATTTTACCCGAACAGTTGTGCATGCAGCCTTATTGGCTGACCCGACTCACGCCCATCTAGCAAGTTCCCGTGCTTTCCACCTCAGACCCGCCTCACCACACGGTTTTGCTCTATCAAAATCTCTAGAAAAGGCGGATTTTCAGGCTACCTGCTCAGGTCCCCTTCAAACTCTTTCTCAGACGGAAAGTTTTCTTTCCACCAAAAAATATATATATTCTGCCTCTATTGTTCCTAAAATTCATTCTTCAGTTTTAGGGACTTGGCCCAGGTATCTTTTAGGTTGGGAATTTCGTTTTCCTATATCAGTGGGATCACAGGTATGTGTTACCTGTGACAGCCAACTTGAAAACTTTTTTTTCCCTCCTATGAAAATGGTATTCGATTATCAGAAAAATGTTGTAAGTGTGAGGTTGGAAGTCATGGCACATGCCTATAATTTTAGCACTCTGGGAAACTGAGGCAGGAGGATCACAAGTTTGAGTCCAGTTTAGGGAATTTAGTGACTCAGTGAGACACTGCCTCAGAACAAACTATCAAACAACAGCAACAACAAAATAGAACTGAGGATGTTGTTGAGTGCCTGGGTTGCAATCTCAGACATAAAGAGGTGAGTGAGGAAGGCAGGTTGATTTTACAAAATTTTGTGGGATCAGATAATATTTAAAAAGTTAGTGGGTTGGATAGCTCAGAATTAGCAGAGACCCAGGTTCGATCCCCTGTCTGCTGTGCTGGCCATGTCCCTGTTGTGCTGAGATGGCAACTGAGATTGGATGTGGTGGCCCTCGCCTATAATCTCAGTGCTTGGGAGGCTTGGAATAGGATCATTATGAGTCCAATATGTGCAGTGAGGGCTGGCCTGATAGCTCAGCGGTAAAGCTCCTGCTTAGACAGAGTCAGTGTCCTGGGTTTGATTCCCAGCTTGCTGTGCTGGCCCTGCCTCCAGGGCCTACTGAAACACAGACTGGGACTGGGTGTGGTGGCCTGGGCCTGTAATGCCAGCCATGGGGAAGCTGAACACAGGACAATCACTACAAGTGTGATCCGTGTAGTGAGGAAAAAAAAAGTCTACGTATTGGGACCCCGTAGACCCTGTACTAAATGCATACTTAAAAAAACATCTTTACCATCTAGAGCTATGTCATACTCAGATCTGTGGAAGTATCCAAATCTTCACTACTTTCGCTTCCCCCTCTTCCCCATGCTAGGACTTGAACTCAGAACTGTGCACGCAGGGCACAGCGATTCTGACTGAGCTCCACCCCTAGCTCCCTCTTTGCCATTTAAAAGCCGTTGGTCCAGGTTTTGCAAAAATAAATAAATAAATAAAGGCCACTGGAAAGTAAGTAAATTCCTCCACAAAGCCCTATGTCTGAACTTCAGTATGCTCAGGGTTTTTTTGGGCGATGAAAAACAAAATCTTATTTATTTGTTTGTTTGTTTATTTTGCGGTACCAGGGATTGAACTCAGGACCTTGCGCTTGCCAGGCCAGCACTTATTCCACTGAACTCTTGCCCCGGACCCCAAGAACAAAATCTTTTAAGCAGTGACATCTGAGGTTTGGTGTTGCCATATCAGTTGTCCTCTGTCTCCTTGGGAATGGCCTAAGCAGACCCTGGCCTGTGACCAAGGACCACCTGCTCCTGTCCCCTCCACCTGATGTGGCCCTCCCTCAGCTTCCAGGGCACTTGCCCCACCCTGGTCACAGAGTCAAAATTTGCATTTTTAATAAAATATCCGAGACTAGGAGAGCTGAGTGACCAGAAGCAGCACATTTATATTTATTATGTTTATTTATGTTATGGCCAGCTCAGCCTGCCCTAGGGGTGGGGCTGGCGCAGCATGTGGTGCCCAGGATGGAACTGTGGTCCCTGCGATCTCCTAAGCTTGCCTAAGAAGGCACTTTAGACCACGGAGCCATCTTGCTGGCCCTTGTATTTATGATACATTATTGCTAGAAACACAGCCTATCAAAAACTGCTGAATGAGCGATGTTTTTCACCAAAACGAACTTCAGAAAATCTGAATATTTCTCTGATCTGGTAAATCTCATCATTTTGGTAAGATCCATTATCCAGACAGGAACGCTGACTCCCTTAGAGCATTCACCTCCTTTTGGAAATGTGAAGTCTTAGGACCCAGGAATCTTTCCTAACAAACATGATTTATCTTTTAGACAACACAAGAAATCTTTAAAAGATAAATCAGCGTGCTTTCTTTCTTCTTTCTTTCTTTCTTTCTTGCTTGCTTGCTTTTTTTGTCTTTTTGAAACAGGGTCTCACTATTCAGTTCACACTGACCTTGAGCTCACTTTTGCAGCCCAGGCTGGTCTCAAACTTGCTCTGATCCTCCTGCCTTAGTCTCCCAAGTGCCAGGATTACAGGTGTGTGCCACCACGCCCAGCAGCATGCTTTCTTTTCTTTCTTTTCTTTCTTTCTTTCTTTCTTTCTTTCTTTCTTTCTTTCTTTCTTTCTTTCTTTCCTTCTTTCTTTCTTTCTTTCTTTCTTTCTTTCTTTCTTTCTTTCTTTCTTTCTTTCTTTCTTTCTTGTCTTTTGAGACAAGGTCTCGATGTGCAGTTCAGGCTGCCCTTGAGTTCACTTTGGTAGCCCAGGATGGTTTCAAACTCACATCAATCCTCCTGTCTCAGCCTCCCAAGCATGCTTTCTTTTAAGTCTATTTAGTGCAGGGTCTACAAGGTCTCATTAAGTAGGTCAAACTCATAGTGATTCTCCTGCTTTCAGCCTCCCAAATGCTGGGATTACAGGCATGCACCACCACACCCAGTCTCAGTCACTGTCTCAGCGCACCCCAGGGGCAGGGCCTGCGCGGATTTTGGGAATCAAACTCCAGTTTCTCTGCCTGCCTTAGCAGTCACTTTAATCTGCTGAGCTAACTGGCCAGCACTAAAACCACCATACTTTTAATTCAGTAAGAATAAGTCCTGGTCAGAGATCTGTCTATTAAAAAAAAAAAAAATTAAAATCTCATTTAAATACTCTAAAGCACATCAAAACCAGACCAACAAAACAACAGTTAAAAGGATTAGTCTGGGCTGGTGAGATGGCTCAGTGGTGTAAAGCGCCTCTTAGGCAAGCTTAGACAACTGCATGGACTGCAGTTCAATCTGCAGCACCACTAGCTGCACCAGCCCCACCCCCAGGGCAGGCTGAGGTGGCCCTAAAAAAAAGAATCATTCTAATATTTGTTCCACTGATGGATTTTCAGTAGATATATTAGAAATGGTATTAAAACTCTTATGCTATAATTTGCCTCTCAAGTCTGTCTTTGAACTTTATTGTAATTAAGAACACAAATTAAGTGAATTAACATTTGTAAATTAAGCAAATTATTTTTTTTTTTGAAGTTTCCATTGAATGCGGTCAAATTCAAAATTTCTGAGCCAACAACTTAACATGAAATCAAGTCTTTCCAAATGGTGAAATCAGAAGCAGCCTTGAGTCGATAGCCAAGGTTGCTCTTGTTGGCCAAATGTTTAGACAACAGGCATTCTTCTCCTCACTGGAGGTTTTGTTTCCATGAGAAAGAACCAGCTCTGCTTAATTATATATTTTTTTGAGCTAGAAGTGTGACGACTTATGTAGGATTTTGGTTGGTAGAGATTTTCTTATTAACGTTTTCTGCTAACATGTTTTAGCAATTTTCCCCTAGTTAAGCCTATAGGATGAAATGCAAACTAACCTAGAAACCAGTTCAGTTTAAAATGGCCTCTTAAGGGCTGGCCAGATAGCTCAAGGGATTAAATTGCCTGCTTAGGCAGACACAGGGGCCGGGTTGCCATCCCCAGTGCGCCATGTCAGCCCCACCCCTGGGATGCGCTGGAAAAACGGGAAGGATCACGAGTCTGATCTGTGTCGCGAGACTCTGTATACTCTGTACTAAGTACATAAAATACACACATGCATACATACATACAAAGGCCTTCTGCTGTCCCGCCTAGAGAGTTAGAACTGAAAGGACCAGGGCATCACGCAGAATTGTTCACCAGCAGGGGAAGATGGATGAGCTGGCCACTGGCCAGCTAGTACCAAGCAAGCTGGACTGTAAAACCAGTCTCTGAGCTTGGCCCTGTGCCAAAGTCATAGAAATTACCCAGATAGACAGTGACATTTCACAACCAATTTAGTCATCAAGGGAGAAAGAAAGGTATAAGAAGGAGAAGATAATATTTTTCACTCAGTCACCCAAAGTTACAAAGCCGCTCACCTTTGTGGTGATAGCAAGCCTCCCCTGTGGGGACCTAGTCTCTATTTCATCTTCAGGCCCCCAGGAAGTCTTGCTACGCCACCAGACTGTTTTGTTTTGTTTTAATAAAGAATAAAAAAAAATCACTTCTATTGATATGGCATGAAATATAATTGTGCAGAATGCATTTGTTCCAATAGACACTTTTTTTTTTTTGTCTTTTTGAGACAGGGTCTCACTGTACAGTTCAGGCTGGCCTTGAGCTCAGTTTTGTAGCCCAGGCTGGTCTCGAACTCTCGCCAATCCTCCCGCCTCAGCCTCCTGAGTTCTGGGATTACAGGCGTGTGCCACCACGCCCGGCTAGACACTTATTTTTATACAATAATTAAGTATTTCAAGTGGGTAGATGAAGACTGTAGTAGCAAAATTCCACACAGTGCTCACAATATTGAGGTAAGGAAAATATTTGATGTTCAAGGGAAAGCTGGAATTGTAGTCTGTCTTAAGTTCTCGAACAACTAATATAAATGTCCGAGTAAGTTCTATGATACTTGCTGAAGTTCAGGTAATATACAAATAGCATCTATCGAGAACCTAGACTGGGCATGGTGGTATGCCTGGAATCTCAGCTCTTGGGAGGCTGTAAATAGGTGGATCACTATGACTCTGACTTAGTAGTGAGACCCTGAACACCCTGTAGACCCTTCCCTAAAAAATAAAAAAAGAAAAGAAAAAGATCCTACTTAATTCCAGGTGCTTGACCTGCATGAGGTCTAAGTTTACTACACTTCATCTGAGCTAAAAAGATGAACAGCGATCTCTAATTTTACTAAAATCAGAATGGTGTACAAATAAATACGCTCACAGAAGTTAATTCATTTGGGCTGAGGCATACAGGTTACAGCAAGCAGAAATAAGCATTGAGCCTAACTTTGACGCCCAAACCCTGACTCTCCCCATCTTGTACCATTCCGCTTTAAGGAAGAGAGAGTCAAAGACGGAAGAGCGTCCACACGAGCGCTGAATGCAAGGAAACAGCAGAGGTAAGCAGGGCCATCATGGGACTGGAAAGGAGGATATTATGAAATCAATCTTTTGTCCTTACATTTTTTCTCCCTCCAGAGAACCAAGGACAGTATCAGACCTGGGCTATGGGAAAGATCAATGAAAAAGCAAAAACTTCCAGTGGAAACATCTTCATGCCGAATAGCAGAGATTATAAGAGATCTATAAAACTAGGTATTTTTTTTTGTTGTAGAGTTCTAATCAATAAGTAATGTGAGCAAGTCTCAACATTTTTTATTGACATGTAAATTATATACAACAAACTACCCATGTACAGCAAAACAAAACAAAATTGAAAAACCAATACAATTTTTTTCCCTCTAGTCACAGAGTTGTGTAACCATCACAACCTAAATCTTAAATATTGCCATCATTTTAAGAAGAAACTCTGGGGCTGGAGAGATAGCTCGACAGTCTAAGCACCTGTCTGGCAAGCACAAGCACCCAGGCTCAATCCCTGTTACCTCATGTGGCTCCGGCCCATGCCATGCCAGCCAGCAAATCCAGGCACATAGATGCATGCCTGTAATCCCAGCATGGGGGAGGCTGAGAGAGAGAGGGATTGCTAGGAGTCTGAGCTGTGTAGTGAGATCCTGTACCAATTAATTAGTTTAAAAAGAACAAACTGTGTTTATATCATTCACTCCCTAACCTCATTTACCTAACCTTCAGCCTAGACACCAACCCATCTGCTTCCCGATGCCATAAATCTTCTGAACAGTTCTTTTAAACAGGATTATGTGATCTTTTGAAATTAGCTTCTTTTGATATAGGGAAATGAAACTGCTAACCTGAAAGATACCTGGGATGAGTTGGTGTTCTCTACACCTGAAGGATGAATTTTAGGAAACACAGAAGTTAAAAGCAGAACGTGTCTATTAGGCAAAGAAAGCTTCTAGGGCTCAAGTTGGTTGGCCTGGAGTCTTGTCTTCTCCAGAGAATTTTATAGAGCAAAACCATGTGGTGAGGTGGGTCTAAGGTAGAAAATGTGGGAACTTGCACACGAGGTGGGACAAAACTATGGTCAGCCAATAAGATTACAATCACAATTGCTCAGGTAAAATTGATTAAATCTGGGACCAGATGGGGAGGCAAGTCAGGTAGCAAATGGGTAGGACTATAGAACAGGGGCTCGTCCTGTAGGGGGCTGGGTTGGTGACTCTTCTTGGCTTCCTCAAGAGGATCATCACTTCCGGACGCTTATTCTTAGGGAGGTAAGCCCACTCGTTTGATCTTTTGTCTTGAGGTCTCTCCCCCAGCTGCAAGGCATATTGGCTTCCACACAGGCTCCTGCTGAGGGCCCAGGCCTGTCTGACTGCCTGTACTGTTTCTGTCTGACTCAGCTGCCACGCTAAGCCCACCACTTTCATCTCCCATGTGTTAGTAGGATTGTATTCCGCTGTGATGTGAATACAATATACTTCATTCAGTCATGTGCTAGTGGATGGGCCTCTGTGTTGCTTCCACTTTGGGGACTCTATGACTGATGTTATATGTGGGATTTTTTTTTTTTTTTTTTTTTTTTTTTTTTTTTTTTTTTTTTTTTTTTTTTTTTTTTTTTTTTTTTTTTTTTTTTTTTTTTTTTTTTTTTTTTTTTTGTGGGACCGGGGTTCAAACTCACAACCTTGCACTTGCCAGGCAGGCACTTGTGCCTGGGAGCTATCTCCCCAGCCCCTCTATGACTGATGTTGTTACAACTGTCTGTGCAAGTCTTTGTGGGCACACAGGTTCGTGACTGTTTCATGTATACCTCAGAGTGGAGCTGCTGTACTACATAGGAGCTTCTTACAGGTACTGGGATTGAAACCCAGTAACAACTAAAATCTCACTGAGCTACATTCCCAGCACACCCAGACACATAGAGAGACTTTGTTTTCTTTCTAAGAAAAGTCAATTTTCTTTCTTTTGTATAATTTTTAATTTTATTAGTACATGCTTGCAGTACATTAAAAATTACAACCATGACGGGGAGTTGATGTGTTTACATAGTCCCTCTCCATTCTTTTATATCCCCACCATCCCAGACACACAGGAGCTCTCTAAGTGGCCCAGGGAGGATATGAACTTGGATTCTCTTGCCTTAGTCTCTTGGAATGCTGGGATCACAGTCAGACGTCATTACTCCCACTTTCTACAAGAACTTGACGCTAACCTTTAGAGGCGCTATGAGACTGACTTCTAAAATAGCTGCGCATTTTACATTTCCTCAGCAACAAACAAGGGCTCCAATTCTGTATGTTTGCCAACATTTCTAAGTTTCTTATTTATTTATTTTTTGGGGTACTGGGAATTGAACTTGGGACCTCGTACTTGCCAGTCAGGTGCCGTGCCGCTGAGCTCTAGCCCCAGCCCAATTTTCTTTTTTTAAAATTTTTATTACAGTTATCCAAACACGTATGCAGTACTATCTCATATGTGGATATCATTTGGATATCCTTGATAACTGATGATGTTCTCCCTCTTCGCAGGAACATATTATTGCATAGCTTCTTTGGAGAGATATCTGCTCCCCACAGTCTGCTTACTAATAAAATAAGCAAATGCACTAACAGTATGTGATTTGGGCATTTCAAGTGTATTTAAGTAGATAACCAGGAGACAAGAGTCCTTAATTTTTTTAAAGAATTAATTTATTATTATTTTTTCCTTGTTTCAGAACTTTTGTTTGTTTGCTTATTTATTTTTCTGGCCGGCTCAGCCCACCCTCAGGGCAGGGCTGGCGCAGCATGTGGTGCCCCGGGGATCGAACTGTGGTCCCTCCAGCCACCCAAGCTTTCCCAAGCAGGCGCTTTAGACCACTAAGCCATCCTGCCGGACCCCAAGTCCTTAAAATATGAATGATACTGGTTCTTGGAGTCTCTTTCAAGATGAAGAATGATCCAGGCAAAGTGGGAGGAGCCAAGTCACACCAGTGGAAGTAAGGGATGTCTGATAGTCTTCCACCCCTTCAAGTATCATTTCCGTATTTTATGGCTTCAAAAATATTAGTTGAATGTTGGGGAAATGAGGTACTTTTCCAGGCAAGAAATACACGTAGGTTATGGATGATGGACCTGCCTTCATTCAGAATCTGCTTCTACTGTGTGCTGCTTGTATAACCCATTTCTGCACTGCAGTTTCCAACTCTGCACGGAGGATGAGTTACCTCCCACCACAGTTGAGGGGCATTTGCTAAGGCGCTTTGCACTGTGCCTACATATCATAAAGTTTTGATGCATAGTATGTGGCCCTTTTTCATACTGTTCCTAAATTCCATGCAACCAGTGGACACGGAAGCCATAAAAGCATGAGCCTGGATTCTCCTGACACTGAAAGAAAGAAAACAGTTCTGGACATAAGGAGTCAGTTCAGCTGCAAGGGTCCCTGTTTCAGTAGATCTCAGAAAAAGATCCAACACCAGAGAAAGCAGTTTCAGCCACGACGGGCTGGCCTGGGCTGGAGGCGCACTCCAAGACCTGGAAGAAGACTGGCACTTGTTCATGGTTTTCCTTATATTTCCTTATGCAATCAAGCCATATTCTGTGCAAGAAGAAATCTGACACGATGCTAACAATAGTGAAGGCAATCTGCTCTTGAGAACCCTTCTCAGAGCTTATTCTTATTGATTTAAGAGGTTTCCAGCTCCTGAAATCTTCCTTGAGACCGATCAATAGAAATGGCGTGAGGATCTTACCTAGCCTGAGCTTTTATGGCTTCTCCGGTTGTCTCCTATCACTTTATTCAGGGTAATAGAGGGGAGATTTTTATAAGGGTGTTTCTTTTATCCAAGGAAGTTGAATAACCCAATAGTAAAGTCTGAGGATGTGGCTGCACTGCTTGTGGTAATGTTCCATATAGGGCATCCCTTCCTTATTTATTTATTTATTTTTAAATTTTGTTTTTTATTTTTTATGTTGTGGCCAGCTCAGCCTGCTCTGGGGGAGGGGCTGGTGCAGCATGTGGTGCTGGGGATTGAACCATGATCCTTGTGGTTGCCTAAGCTTGCTTAAGGAGATGCTTTAGACCACTGAGCCATCTCACCAGCCCCTTATTTGTTTTCTTTTGGACAGGGTCTCACTTTGAAAGGGCTAGCCTTGAACTTGTGGAGATCTTCCGCCTCACCTTTCCAAGTGCTGGTATTATAGGTGTGTGCCACCATACCTAGCATCTTCTTCTTCTTCCTTTTTTTTTTTTCCTAGCATCTTCTTTTAATTTTTTTTTTAACTTTTTATTTTCCCAGGGTCTCACTATACAGCTCAGACTCAGAGATTCTCCTGATTTCTGCTTTCCTAGTGCTGGGATTACAGGCATATGCCACCATGCCTGGATTCCATTAGCAGCTCAGCATGCCTAGGGGCAGGGCCCTGTGTCACATGGTACCAAGGATCGAACCCTGGTCCCTGAACTTACTCAAGCAAGCGCTTATCCCACTAAGCTATCTCACCAGCCCACTGCCTAGCTTTATGCTTATTGTGTGGATGATATAGTTACATACAACTCAGCTCTTTCTTTCTGCTTTCAAAGTATCATGCTATAGGAATTATCCTTCAAACTAATAGATCAAAATGTTACAACTCCATACATTTTTATTTTGCATTACTTTCCATATATCTGTGCTTTTTTAACCTGACTTAAGAAAGTGTCCTACAAATTTATGTATTTTTGGAAAAGCTTTTATGAGATATGCCAGCTCAAGTAAAGCATATTAAAGTACCATAAATCTTGTGTTTTATCATAACTTAGAGACACAAATTGTAAGTTACATTGAAAACCAATGTTAGGGCCGGCCAGAGAGCTCAGTGGAGTAAAGCACCTGCTTAGGCAGAGCGCAGCGGCCAGAGCTGGATCCTCTGTGTGCCATGCTGGCCCTGCCCTCGGGGCTGGTGATACAGAGATGGGCATGGTGGCAAGCGCCTTTAATCCCAGCTCTTGGGAGGCTGAAAACAGGAGAACCAATACAAATCCAATCTGTAGACCCTATACTAAATACAAAAGAAAAAAAAAAAGAATAAAGAAGAGAAAACCAGTGTTACCAATGACTTTCATGTATTAGAACCTTAGTTTTATTTAAGAACTCCTGGTTTCTTTTTTTCTTTCTTTCTGTTCTTTCTTCTTTTTTTTTTTTTTTGTATTTTAGGGAAAGTTCTACAGGGCGTTTCAGGGTCTCACTACTAGATGGAACTCATAGTGATCTGCCTGTTTACAGCCTCCCAAGAACTGGGATTCCAGGCACGCGCCACCATGCCCAGCAGTCTCAGTGCGAGGGGGATGGTGGTGGCACTCATAAGTATATTTTTCTGTAGCTTGGTAAAATTGTATTAATTATGAAATACTTTTTGGTGTCTATAAAAAAGATTTATGGGAAAAGAATCACTGGGTTTTCAACAGTATTTACTTGTGTTTCTCCTTGAGATTTGTTTAGGAATAAAATTTATATTCTGAGCCCATCAGTGCATAATTAATATAAATTCAATACTCCGATATTGAGTTCCTGACATTGCAGCCAATAGCTACAAGTAGTAAAATGTCACTGGCAAGGCTGACAAACTGATATTGAAATTTATTCCAACTTGCCTGGCATGGTGGCGCACGCCTGTAATCCCAGCACTCGGGAGGCTGAGGAAGGAGGATCGGTGCGAGTTCGAGACCAGCCTGGGCTACAAAAGTGAGCTCAAGGCCAGCCTGAGCTTCATAGCGAGACCCTGTCTCAAAAAGACAAAAAAATAAAAAATAAAAAATAAATAAAAAAATAAAATAAAATAAAATTTATTCCAACTCTATAAATTAGCGGACACAGGTCATCTGCCATAGTGGACAGCACTGATGGAAAAACATACAAGTTACTTTATGACTAGATATCATTTGAAGTAATGTTTAGAATCACAGACGCCTTGCCTAATTGAACAACTCTGTCGCTTTGCACTATTGACAACATTAAAGCTGGTACTCAACTGTTTTGTTTTGTTTTTTCATTGCCGAAACAAAATATTCAGCACTCGAAGTTAAAGGGGAAAAGCTTACTTAGCTCAGGTTTTAGGGGTTTCAGTCCATAACCGGCTGGCTCTAAGGAAGGGGGCACATGGCCAAGGGCAACAGTTGGTAGCAACACAAGACACAAAAACAAGCGAGAGAGGACAACCCCTCTGGGTCCCCCATGTGCAGGCCCGCCCCTCCTGGCACTCACACCCTTAGTCCCAGCATGGGACTATGAGTCAGCCCCAAACTCTGGATGTGGCCACCTCTAGAAAGCCCACCCCATGACCACATGAGGCTATGGGAGACATCTGACAGAAGCCCTAACATGGACCTCCAGGGCCATGTACTTGGATAAATAAGCACATCACTTCATTTTCAATAATGAATCATTAGGACACTGGCAAAGGTACAGCTCATTTTAATTCAGTTTTCTTTTAGGGAACGTTTCTCTGATGCTCAGAACGTGTGACACCTAAGAATCCTGTTCCCACTGGTTTTACCTCTGTTTCGCATTTGCTTTGTCTCAGGCACTCTGAGAATGTTCTTTATCCCGAGAGAGTCCCCAACTTAGAGGAAAATACAAAACACCATAGTAATTGTGGAAAATCTGACTCCCTCAGAGACTACCAAAAGGAGGCTTTCGGATTAGCTCAGTAGTTTAAGCGCCTGCATGGGCAACCCCAGTCAGGCACAGGGGATGGCGGTTTGATCCCTGCACCCACCCTACGGCAACCTGAAGCAGCCAAAAAAAGTGGGCGCGGGGGGGTGGGGTGGGGGGGGACTAGAAAAGGTTTCTTGCGCAGAGCTGGATTTTGAGAATTAGTGAGGGTCCAGCTGGGGCAGAGAAAGGATTTTTATGACTCAAGATGTTGGAATGAAGCGGAATGGAGTTATCCATGAACTAGATAGTTGTACAATGTTGTAGAAGACAAAGCGAGGCCAAGATACCTAGCATCTGAAGTGCTGCCTGCAATGCGGAATGTCACAGAAAGTAACTGAAGGATTTTAGGGAGCAAAATAAAGACTTTGGGTTGATATTCAAGAAGGATCCTTCTGAAGACCAGTTACGGAAAAAAAAAAATGTGAGAAAACGTTTCCATGGTCCTGAGTAATCCATCCCCAAAATCCTCACGGCATCTACAGGAGCACGACTTGGCATGTCTGTGATTAGAAGGACCAACGACTCGGTCAGACAAAAGCCAGTGATAAAAAAATAACAACCAACTTTGCCTATGAAGAACTTGTCAAAAGATGATAATTTAAAAAAAATAACCGGAGATACAGCTCAGCAGCACAGGGCCTATCAGGCCAGTGCAACTTTGTGAGTTTGGTTCCTGGTACCAACAAGAAACAAACAAACACCCCTCCTTGCCCCCCAAATAGTTCACTTCTTAGGAACTTACTTGCAAAGCACATTCTTTTGCAGACACTATGGACTTGGAAATACACATACAATAGCACTGTTGACTTAAGATGGATTTTCAGCAGGTGTGTGGTGATAAGAAAAGATGCACACTTGTAAAAATCAGAATCAACAACGTGTCATGGTGGAAGGGCTCACTGCCAGTGACCTTGTCTTCCCCACTATATCTGTATTACGAGGTCTAATGGCTGGCATAGCACCATGTGCTCAATAAACATTTATTAATGTTTATGAATACCATCTACAAATGACTGCATCATAAACCAATACAGAAGAATCAGTGGATGATTTAGATTAATAAATTTCCACAGTGGGCCCCCAAGGCTCTAGGACATTATGACCCAAGAGGATAAGAGGTGTGTACAGAGAATCCCCAGGTTAGTTTATGTGGGACATAAAGTCACTGCGGAAGACATGACCCTGGAGATGGCTGTCCATAGCAAAGCTGGCTTTCTAGTAAGTGGCCAATAAAGAAAGTGAAAACCCTAAACCTTCTTTCTTAAGAAACATCACCATTTCATTCTTATTATACAATGTAATCTGCATAATTAATATTTTATCACCTAGAGCAAAGATAAGCCACATACCACCAGGGTTTGTGGAGACTGATATTCACGCATGCCGGCATATCAGCACTTATGAAAATCAAAGATTCCTGGGTCCCTTCTCCAGAGATTCAGATTCTAGCTAGCACAGGGTGTTGGTATGTGCTAAGAATTTCTTTATGATTTTAAAATTGCATTGCACGTAGCTGTTATACCAGTGCTCTGGGGGACTGTGGCAGAAGGACCACGTGTTTCAATCCAGCTTGGGTGACTTAGCAAGATTTCTGTCTCAGAAAATAAAAGTGGAGGCAGGGATTGTAGCTCGGTGCAAAAGCAGCGGTGGATTCAGTGGGTTGTTACATGTTTCTGGTTTTGAAATTCTGTACTATATGTGAATAAATAAATTTTTCATTAAAAAATACTCAGTATAACACTGGTCAATAAATTTCCAATCCCAGCCACAAATTACGAATACTGTAAGTATCCAACACGCCCTCTCTTTGCGCAGATAGAAGGCAAAATTTACATGGGATTTGCTTGCTGTGGGCAGAGCCTCCCCAGGCTCCCAACCAATGGCCAGCTAGACGCTGGCAAGAAGCCCCCGAGCTTCAAGACCAGCTTCCGAGGCCTCGGCAGAGGTGCTGCCTTTTCCGTGTGCTGATGACTGATCTTGCTGGGAAGGGCAGAACCTCTTAGAATCCACTCTGCTCTTCACTCTGTTAAGGAATGGCTGAGCGCAACGTTAGGGTTCCCTGTGCCTACGGTGAGAACAGACATCCTCGCCCTGATGTTCACTACTTTCTCTCTCTTCTTTTCCTTAACTCCAAGAGAAGAGTTTCACTTTTGTCCAAGCTCCATGGAGCAAACCCTGGGGCCAGGTTTCCAGGCTGCTCCCCAGGGTCTTTCTAAGCACCAGAGCGGGATGAGGGTGAGGTTTGCCTGGCAACTGGCAATATCTTTGTCTACTTCAGTAACAAAATCTAATCACAGCCGGGATAGAGACTGCTAGAAGCATACAGAATTACAATTGCCATCACAGATGTCTTTGCTGTCCATAGTCACAGGTAAGTGTCTTGTCAAGGTGCACCAGTATCATTTTGGTGGTGGCAATCACATCCCTACCTGAACTCGACAGTTCTGAACAGACACCCCATACCTTCTTTAAAAATAAAGAAATCAAAGAAATACAATGGCTAAAGCATATACATCTTCCATTTGTGAGAAAAGACAGATGAATCGTGTGCTTTGCTTCAGGGTGCTTCCATTTTATTTTCTAGTATTTTTGAGACATGGTCTTGTTATGCAGTTTGGGTTGGCCTTGAACTCACTAGGCAGGTAGGCCAGGCTGGCCTGAAATTGGGGGTGGTCTTCCTGCTTCAACCTCCTGACTGCATGTACCACCATGCCTAGCTTCTCAAGGGACTTAAGATAAAGAGGTACAAGCCGGGCGTGGTGGCTCATGCCTGTAATCCCAGCACTCGGGAGGCTGAGGCAGGAGGATTGGTACGAGTTCGAGACCAGCCTGGGCTACAAAAGTGAGCTCAAGGCCAGCCTCAACTGCATAGCGAGACCCTGTCTCAAAAAGACAAAAAAAAAAAAAAGATAAAGAGGTACAGTAAAACCATCAGCAATGCCAGCAAAGGTACATGAAATGAATAAACTGTACAAAAATGTCCTTAATGAGGCAGCAACTCAGGTACAGTGTCCATCCAGAGGAAAGTGAGTGTATTATGGCATCCTGACTCCAAAGAATTGAAAGTGAAAGCGTCACAACTGTGTAATAGCATGGTTGCGTCACGACACATGCTGTGCCAAAGAAAACTGGACCTGAAAACCTTAGACTAGATGATTTCACATCCCCAAATAGGGCAGAGAAATCGAAGATGCAACAAATCAGGGCTTTGGCTACCTCCGAGAAAAAAGGAAGGGCTAAGTCTGGACTTCAGCAGGCAGGAGTTACACGGGGGCATTCTTCTTTGTTGTTTCGGGGTGTGTTTGTGATCTTGTACTTTTCAGCACACACAAACATTTTAGACAACTGCTTTAAAGAGCATGTATTTCAAATAGTCGTTTGATTTCATTAGCCTTGAATCAACGCCAGAAAATTTAAAAAAGTGAGAGAGACGGAGAATAGACAGCTTACATTAATGAGAACCTGTTATCGTTTTAAAGCAAATGTTGCCAAATCTAGCCAACAAATGGTTTCTACTCAACGCAGGAAGCATTCAACAGTGCTAAACGTATATCTATACCTATACCTATACCTATACCTATACCTATACCTATAACCTATACTTATACTTATGTCTATATCTGTATCTATGAATATATATCCATAAAACTCAAAGTAGAGCAAATTTCATCAGTGACATGGAAATGAAAGTAGGATTTCTCTAGGAAAAAATCATACCGACGGGCTGCTCACTTTCTTCGGTTGTGTGTGTGCTTTCGCAACATTCTTTGGTCTGATAGTGTATGCTATGGGATGATGAATGCAAATAGAATTCAGTGGCAACATTTTTTATGTATTTACTTTTATTTATGTTATGCCTAGCTCAGCCTGCCCTGAGGGTGGGACTTGCGGAGCATGTAGTGCGGGGCATCGAACCATGGTCCCTGTAGTTGCCTAAGCTTACCTAAGCAGGCGTTTTAGTCCGCTGAGCTACCTTGCTGGCCGTAGCAGTAAACTTTTTTTCTTTTTTCCTTTGTTGTGTTTAGTACAGTATCTACAGGGTTGCACAGATCAGACTCATAGTGATCCTCCTGTTTTCAGCCCCCCAAGTACTAGGATTACAGGTGTGCACCACCACACCCAGTCTCAGTCCTGTCCAGTGCACCCACCAGGGAGTGGGACTGGCACAGAAAGCAGGGGATCAAACCCCGGTCCCTGCATCTGCCTAAGCAGGTGCTTTAATCTGCTGAGCTGTCTGGTCAGCCCGCACAGTCACCTTTTCTAACTGTTTAAATGATACAGTGCTCACAAGCTGTAGATAGAATTGCCTGGGGTTTTGTTTGGTCTGGACTAATAATTCCCACCAGAGCTTTCTGTGTTGATGGAGATAGCACTTAATGAGGACTGCGAAGCCACTGCAGCATGGCATCCTGAGCCTCGGAGTTTTGTTTTATTTTATTTTATTTTATTTTATTTTATTTTATTGAGACAGGGTCTTTCTATGCAGTTCAGGCTGGCCTTAAGCTCACTTTTGTAGCCCAGGCTGGTCTTGAACTCACACCGATCCTCCTGCCTCAGCCTCCCGAGTGCTGGGATTACAGATGTGTACCACCACGTTCAGCTCTTGTAGTTTTATTTTATATTAATTAAATATGAAATCAAGCTGTCATATGTGTGTGGTGATTGTACTATTGGACAGAATAAATATTTTAATTATTATTTTATTATTATAATTGCCATCGACTCACCGTGGGGGCAGAAATGGGGAACATGTGGTGCTGGTGATCAAACCATGATCCCTGTGCCTGCCTGAGCAGGTGCTTCACACCACTAAGCTATCTCACTGGCCCCTATTTTTAATTTTTTTGTGTGTGTCTTTTTGAGACAGGGTCTCATTATGCAGTTCAGGCTGGCCTTGAGCTCACTTTTGTAGCCCTGGCTCGTCTCGAACTCACACTGATCCTCCTGCCTCAGCCTCCAGAGTGCTGGGATTACAGGCGTGCGCCACCACGCCCGGCTATTTTTAAATTTTTGATACATTTTTTCAAGTAGTTCAGGATGACCTGGAACTCACTACGAAGACCAGGTTGGCCTTGAACTGGTATTGGTTGTGGTTGTCCTGCCTCAGCCTGCCCTGCTGAGATTCCAGGCCTGCGCCACCTCGAAGAAGTGCAGTCGCCTCCTCTTACAATGTCTCTGAACCAATGACATTGCAGGAATGATGGAGTGAAACAAGGGCTACCCGGGAAGACTTCCGGGACGGCGTCGAAGGCAGTGTAGGTTATTGCCTACGTAATTGGAAGAAGAAGATGGGTTTGTCAAAAAAGCTTGAGAACGTGCCATGAAATCTCAGGGCATTTAGGAGTGCTAAGTCGATCTCCAACAAAGAAAATAACTTTGAAAAATTAAACTTACTCTAATGAGCAAACTTTAAATATAACTAAAATGAAGAAGAGAAAGAATGACTATAAGTAAGAGCACTAGGCCAGCACAGCTTCGACTAGACCATAGCTAAGTAACTAGCCACCCTTTACTTGGTACAAGGTCTCACTGCACAGCTCTGACTTGAGGCAATCCTCTTGTTTTAGCCTCCCCAGCACCGGGATTACAGGTGTGCAATGCTGGTTTTAGTGGCTGTCTTCGCAAGGTGAGCAGAACCAGGATCCTCGTCCTTGCCAGGCAGGCACGTAGACCACTGAGCCATTTCCACAGCCTTAACTAGCCACCCTTTGATTGTAGCTTAGGAAGCACTTCTAAGTTGTTGGTTGTACCCAGGTGCCAGGGATTTGTGCATCTTTTTTGGTATAAAAGAAGAAACAAGATAAATATTTCCCTTGACGGATTATATCTTGAATCTGGAAAAACTACAATTTCATGACATTCTGCTTGTTATTGACAGACTCAGTCTTTTGCAGCAAGGTCAGCGAGACCGAACCCAGGAACTGCTATTCCTCCATCCCGGGGGGGGGGGGGGGGGGCACATGGTGGAGCACCTGCTGCCACACAAGGGCCTCTCATTCGCCTCCCATACAGTTTAGAGTACAGTGGCCTCAATAGAGCATGGAGCTTTCAAGCCACCGCTATGATTTCAGGGAAGAGCTAGGGCCCTCATACTGTCTAATAGTAAGATTGATGTTCCAACTGTGTTTGAAGGATTATAGCTATTAAACCAGTGGAAGAGTTTCTTATAAATGCCTTCCCTAACTGAAAACCACTGATTTCCCATCAAAAAGCAGAAAAATCCTGAACTTTCCATTTTTTGGCATTAGCCACACACACACACACACACACACACACACACACACACACACACATTGGGGTAAACATAAAACTAAATCTAGATTAGTTAGAAATCTTCTTGTTCCTTTTTGTTTCTGTCCTACAGCTCCCCCTTTTTCTCCTGTCAGTATTTATGCAATTCCGATGTATGTTAGAATCAACATAGAAAAAAAACTTTATGCATTCCAAAGGGGGAAGTCAGTTTGACAAACTGCTATTACCCAACCAACATTGTAATTATGTGTTAGCACTGCTAGAGTGTCTCAATATATCTAGATCATCAAAATTGTCACCTCAACTTAATTACTTTCATTGGTAGTAGAGCAACTAGTTTTAATTTCAACTTACATTTAGATTCCTAATCTTTTAATGTCTTCAAGAAGATTACACTGTTGAACAGTTTTGAAACGTAAAGTTATTCCTTATTCAGAAATCTACATGTCATTTACCAGCCAATATAATTATATGTGAGAAAAAAACTTCCAAAATTGCCCGAGTTCCATATCTCTGGTGTTCTTCTCTTTCTTAAGATTTATTTATTTTTAAATTTCGTTCTGTTTTGATTTTGAGGCAACGTCTCCCTGTGTAATACAGGCTGGCCTGGAAGTCACTGTGTAGCACAAGGTGGCCTCAGACTCACCGTGATCCGTCCACTTGCCTCAGCCACCCAACTTCTGGGATTCTAGGCGTGTGCTACCACACCCAGCTGGGGTCATTTTAAAAGATGAGAAGATGGGCCAGCCCAATAGCTCAGTGGATTAAAGCTCCTACAAGCAGGCACAGGGTCCCGCCTCTGGGATGCGCTGAGATGGCAGTTGAGACCGGGCATGGTGCAGTGCGCCTGTAATCCCAGCTCTTGGGAGGCTGTAAACAGGTGGGTCACTATGAGTCCAATCTAGTAGTGAGACCCTGAACACTCTGTAGACCCTTCCCTAAAATACCATAAATAAATAAAATAAAATAAAAGAGATGAGACATAGACAGAAACATGAAGGGTTGTTATGGTTTATGTCTAGTTGCCCCCCCCCAAAGCCTCATGTAGTGATTGGGCAGGGACTTCTACAGATTGAGACTTGAGTCATGAGTCACTCGGATTATGTGTTATAGTACTGCTGGGATTATCGGTCTGAGTAAGGCTGGGACTATGGGTGCGGTCTAGGGTGGATATCCTAAGGCAGAGAGCCTGAATGTAATATAAAGAGTGACAGAGAGACAGACTAAAGCTGTTGCTGTTGCTCTGCTGCCGTGTTTGGTTGGCTGCCTCTGTGACCATTTTTGCTGCTGTTCCACGCCATGAACTGGATGCGCTCTGCCCTGTTCCACTCAGCCTTGGGCCAGCTGAATATGGACTGAAACCTCCAGTAACTGTGAGCTAACAAACCTTTCCTTCCTTCATTTTGAGTGTTGGCTATTTGTCCCAGCAATGAGTGAAAAGGAATTAAGACAAGGGTAGACTCTGTTTGGAGGGTGTAGACAGGCGAAGTGAGGTGATGAATTCATAAGCCAGGAAATGTCTCACCTAGGAGAGCAGGTGGGATTGAGCCTTTTCTAGAGACTGAGGGTGTGTGGCCCTTACCCTTTGACCACAAACTTTGGGCCTTCAGAACCTTGAGAAAATAGCTCTCGTCTTTGAACTGCCCAATCTGTGTGCACCTGGAATACGTACTCCAGGACACTAATACAGTCCCCAAGGAGAACGCAATACAGCTGTCACCTAGCGACTGAAACCCATGGGCAGGCGTTCACAGGCCAGGTGAGGACATGTACCAACTTAGCCTGGTCTACCTAGGTTTCTGGCTTCAAACTGAGCAAAAGTGCCCACTTGTACATTATAAAGCATAATTTGGCATGAGTAGATGTTCTCTGGCTACAAGTCTAAACATACACAACAGAGAGAGAGAGAGAGAGAGAGAGAGAGAGAGAGAGAGAGAGAGAGAAAGTATTCTACACAAAAACGTCTCTGAATGCATTACAGAGTAGTCACCAAGTAAGGAAGTAAGAAGACAAGAAATCTAAATAAATACTCGGTGTACAGAACAACAAAAAGGAATTTGGTAGTAAGAAAAACTGAAAGAACTGCATGTAAAGCATCCTTTGAGTCTTGCAGGGACCGTTAGTTGTGTTGTACCTATTTGAGTGGAATAAACAAGCAGCTGATTAATTAAAAAAGAAAAACTGAAAAAATACCAGACCTATCATACTGGTAAGAGACAGAGATGGTCACAGTATAGTTGTTCTGTATTCTTCAGAACTAAGGTGCAGATACTGATTCAGTTGAACTTTAGTGCTTTTCATATCCATGCTGTATTTTGATATATTAATGACTGAAAGGACAGTGATAGAGCTCAGGAGGTGGGCAATGAGTAGAGAGAAATGCAGAAGTATAAAATGAACATGATTAGAGAAAAACAAGATCAATATAAGGTTAGGAGTACTGGGAACCCCTAATCTCAGGGTTTTAGCTTCTGGAGCTTTAAGATTTCTTTTTTGTTGTTGTTATTTTAATTCAACTAGTCTGTACTATTTTGTTATAGCACCTGCATTAGCTAATACATGGTAGGATAATATTGGATCATTTAATATGGGTGGGACTTTTTACCAAGATGGCGCCAAAGGTGAAGAAGGAAGCCCCTGCCCCTCCCAGAGCTGAAGCCAAAGCCAAAGCTTTGAAGGCCAAGAAGGCCATGCTGAAAGGCATCCACAGGCACCAAGAGAAGAAGATACGAATGTCACCCACCTTCCTCTGTCCCGAGACACTGTGGCTCCGGAAGCAGCCCAAATACCCTCAGAGGAGCGCTCCCAGGAGAAACAAGCCTGGCCACTGTGCCATCATTAAGCTCCCCCTGAGCTCACAGTCAGCCATGAAAAATAAAAAGATCAAGGACAGCAACACACTTGTGTTCATTGTGGATGTCAAAGCCAATAAGCACCAAATCAGACAAGCTGTAATGAAGCTCTGTGACATCGATGTTGCCAAGGTCAGTACCCTAATCAGGCCCCATGGAGAGAAGATGGCATATGTCTGAATGGCTCCCGATTATGATCCACTGGATGTTGCCAACACAATTGGGATCATCTAAACTGAGTCCAGCTGGCTAATTCTAACTATATATCTTTCTTCCAAGAGGGGTAAAATCTATGGGTGGGAAGGAAAAAAGTACACAGAATACAATCTCAACTTTTAACAGCTGAGGTGGCAAAATCCTTGTAGATCAAAGTAAGACTATGTACACATTTTAAATGCACCATGAAAATAATATGTGCCCATATATGGGGTGTTTTTGAAGATATTCGGGAGGGTAGCCCCTCGGTCACAAGAGTCCTACAGTTACTTTGGGTACAAAGCGAGAAATACAACTAATAGCTCTGCAGGTGTGTCTACGTGGGCACTAACATGCTAGGGCCATTTGAGGACACGCTGGCATTCTTTCTGAAATTACTCTGGTGACCAGTTTCTTCTAAAAGACACACCAAACACTGGTCTTTCTGGATGAGGTTATAATGCCTTCTACTGACGTGGCAAGAGAGACTCCATTTAGTTTTCTAAAACTCCATTTTACAGATTTTTTTTTTAATGGCCAGCTCAGCCTGCCCTGAAAGTGGGACTGGTACAGCATGTGGTGCTCGGAATCAAACCTGGGTCCCTGCAGTTGCCTAAGCAGACAGTTTACACTGCTGAGCCATCTCACCAGCCCTGAAACTCCATTTTAAAAGTCAGTTAAACTTCAGATGAATTCATTCTTCACCCTCTCCCCTCTTAGTCAATCCTAAAACCCCCAAGAGGAGGCCAAATCATTAACCTGAGGAATGACTAGAACAAATTGTAGGTTAGCTAAAACTTCACTGTATCCTGCCTGAGCAACCCCCTGGGAAAGGTGAACCTTGTGACATTTTCATGAAATTCCAAAACGAACTAAGGTGGTTACCATGGCTACTTATAAATGTATAAAAACCCAGTATAAAGTTCTCTCATAGTTGACATTATGTGACTTTGTGTCTCAGTGTCATCTTCCAGCTGGAAATAAACCTAGTTTGTTCCGATATTCTCAGCTTCCTCTCACTAATCTGCCATAACAGTACTGACTATGGAAATGATGACCTTCTTGTTTTCTTCCTCTTTCTTTCTTTTTTACTTTCTTCCTCTTTTTTTTCCTCATGGTACTAGGGATTGAACTCAGGACCTTGCACTTACTAGGCAGGTGCTTACACTGCTGAGCTATCTCTCCAGCCCTTGACTCTTGTTTCTTTGGGCTTACTATAGGCTGGGCTCCAGCTAGACCCCGCACAGCCCTTGTTGTGTTCAGGCCTCATCGTTACCCCCATAAGGCACATGCACGGAGGACTAAAAGCTTGGAGATCTATCTCTGTGTCAGTTATTTTTCTCATTGCTAAAACTAGATACTTGACATGCGAAGTTAACAAGAAAAGGCTTTTATGGCTCCTAGTTGGGGCAGGTTTCAGTTTCTAGTTGGCTGCTCCAAAGCACAGCGGCCAGGTAGAGGGCATCGAAGAACAGCCAGGAAGAAGGCAGAAAGCAGCGCGCTAGGAGGAGAGGAGCGAGCCCGGTCCTCTTCCTACCCCTTACACTTCAAGCAGGCTACCCAGCCTCAGCGCAGGCGGCGCTCACCCAGGGTGGCCGCCCGCATCCTAGCTCTGCGCCATGAATCAAGCCCTGCACTGCTTCCTTAATCCCAGCAGCACACGCCCTAGAAACGGCCACCTCCAAAAGGCTCCCCTGAGACGGCGCGATGCTTTGGGGGTGCATCTCACTACAAGATCTAACAAATTTGAACTTGAAAAAGAAGAGTTTGATTGTGGATACTTTCCTGTGTATCTACCCACATTAACATTTGTATACTATGCAATTTCAAGTAATTTTAAATTTGCAGAAGAGCTGCGAAAGCAGGGTTAGGGAGATAGCTCAGTAGCGTAAGTACCTGCCTGGTAAGTACGAGGTCTTAAGTTCAATCCCCAGTATTAAAAATAAAAAAAAAAATTCAAAATTAATATGTGTATTTCACATATATACGTTATCCACTAACTTGTAACATCCCCATTT
Source organism: Myocastor coypus (assembly GCA_004027025.1). Lineage (NCBI taxonomy): Eukaryota > Metazoa > Chordata > Mammalia > Rodentia > Myocastoridae > Myocastor > Myocastor coypus. The sequence goes on from PVJA010015612.1 coordinate 23,904, forward strand.
TACAAATTTTATTATTTATTTATTTATTTATTTATTTTTTGGGGGAGGGGCTTTTTGAGACAGAGTCTCACTATGCAGTTCAGGCTGGCCTTGAGCTCACTTTTGTAGCACAGGCTGGTCTCGAACTCACACCAATCCTCCTGCCTCAGCCTCCCGAGTGCTGGGATTACAGGCGTGTGCCACCACGCCCGACTTCCCATCTTACAAATTTTAATCAAGGAAGTTAGCATTGATGACTGCTCTTGATATATAGGCTTACAAGAATTTTCCACCATTAATGTTCTTTTCTTTTCCAGGAATCACTCTGGAATCTCACACCGCATCCAGCTGTCAAGGTACCTTAATCTCTTCCAACTTGTATTTGTTCCACGTATTTTTTTGTCTTCTGTGGCTGTGACAGTTTTGAAGAAGACCACCCAACTGCACTGCAAATGCATCTCAGTTTAGCTTTGTCTAAAATTTTCTTTCAGTTTGGCTCACGTAGCTGCATTGTTTGCAAAAACATCACAGAAATGATGTTATGTCCTCAGCATATCGTATCAGGAGTCCAATGATATTGGTGATATATCTAACTACTTGTGATTTTAATTTTAACATTTATAGAAGGTAGTATCTACCAGTTTTCTATTCTAAAGGTACTAAGAAATATCTTTTGATGAAGAGATATTTTTATTTATTTATTTATTTATTTTTCTTGTTTCAGAACCTTTGTTTGTTTATTCACTCATTTTTATGGCCAGCTCAGCCTGCCCCGAGGGCAGGGCTGGCGCAGCATGTGGTGCCAGGGATCGAACCGAGGTCCCTGAAGCCACCCAAGCTTTCCCAAGCAGGCGCTTTAGACCACTGAGCCATCCCGCCGGGTCCCAGATGAAGAGATATTTCAGACCATATTGTCTATCTATAGATGGATCCATCTATCTACAGATCATTTTTTTTTAAAGCTTTAGTTATTTATGCTATGGCCACCTCAGCCGGCCCTGGGGGTGGGGCTGACACAGCATGTAAGGCTGGGGATTGAACCAAGGTCCCTACAGGTGCCTAAGCTTGCTTAAGCAGGTGCTTTAGACTTCTGAGCTATCTCACCAGCCCCAATTCAGGCGTGCCTTGAACTTAATATATACCCAAGATTGGCCTCAAGCTCACAGTGATCCTTTTACTCAGCCTCTCAAATGCTGGAGGAAAAAAAAAAAAAAAATATATATATATATATATATATATATATATCTTTTATATTTTATTTGCTGAATGTGGCGATACACACCTGTAACCCTAGTGTCTGGAAGACTGAGGCAGGAGGATTGCTGCAAGTATGAGACCAGCCTGGATTTCATAAAAGCAAGACAGCAAAACAAAGTATCTATCTGTTCATCCATCTACCTACTTTGACCTAGTAATCTTAGTAGCTGTTGCTGATTCTAATCTGTGATAAATATTGACATCAATTGTTTAAAATTTTTATTTTTTTAATCATTACTTTTATGTTTATTAGTGAGGATTATACACAAAAGCAGAGCTCTATTTGTTGATATCAAAATACACTCACTGAGCCAGGCGCGGCAGCGCATGTCTGCAGGCCCCGCACTCCGCAGCCTGAGGAGGGAGGGTCGCCTGAGGTGGAGGCCAGCCTGGGCCACACACTGACTGCAAGGCAGCCTGGTCTGCTTCGCAAGACCTGATTTGAAAGAGCAACCAAACAAACAAACAGATTCATTCATATCTACCCTAATTATGGGCATTTATTTATTTTTGTCCAAGATTTGATCACTGGCAACACCTCTCATCTGGTCTCTCTGTTCTTCTATCACTTCTCTAGGTCAGTCTATCTATCTATCTATCTATCTATCCATACACACACACACACACACACACACACACACATATATATATATATGTGCAGAAGACTAGACACACTGTTTTTCAGCAGTAAAAGTGATTCCAGCCTCCTCTTACACTTTTTTCTTTTTAACCTCAAGACTGAATCAACTATTTTTGCACCAATGCCTGCTTTTCACCTAAGGACAGGATGAATACTAATGAGGAAGCGAGAGGTGGGTGCTAGGTATGGCCACTATTACAACGGTGTTGTTGAAGAAATGAAAAAAAAATCTTCCCTTTTTTTTTCTTTTTTATTCTTCAGGAGAAATGATTGAGGAAGTGTCAGAGTGGAGGCTGTCAACATGCACAGAGCAGAATCCACTCCGTTGTAACTTTTTGGTTGAATGCAGCTTCCACAGCTGCACGCTGGCCATAAAGACCAGAAACCCTGGGCATTTTGCTCCTGCAGTTGGCTTGCTTGAACAAATCAAGGTATCTGGTCCTTGCTCACAGACTATTTCTATGGAGTGAGTCTAACACCGTGTATGCTTACAAAAATATACTCAAGTCCTAAACTATAGGGAGTGGCACAGAAATTGGCAGAGACTGGCTCTCCTCATTCCATGGAGCTCCCAGCTCCACTCAGAGTAGTCAGAAGACAGAGTGCCAATTTAGGCTCGTTAACCTTCCTGCCTTCCTTCCTTCAGTGGAGCATAAATAAGTTTGACTCTGAGTCGAAGTCTCCTCTGCCAGATTGCAGTCCCAGCTCACTAGCTGTAGGCACAAAGCTCTTCTTTTCCAATAGCTACAGGCAGGAAAATGGCAGCAGATTTGAAATTTAAATGGCCTCAGGCAATGTGTTGACCTAAATTTTTTGTCAGTGATTTAAGAGGCATTCAATGGCTCTAGGCAGGAACAAAAAAGAGAGCTGGAGAACTCTCCCCATGAATAACCTCGCATGACTTTCAAGCCAGTTTGTCTGCAGGTCCCTGCACAGAACGCAGTAATATTTGTGTGTTGAGAAAAATCAATGGTACTTCTGCGCTATGAGCACTATAAGGAAGTCAAAATGGTGCTGAAGGCTGGGCCCCTCGTCCCTGAGGGCTGGCCCCTGACCAACTCCACGACGGTGCATTCCATGCCTCAGCTCAGATACCACCAACCTGGAGCTGGCTTTGCCTTGTTTCCCCTCTGCCTGGGACAATGGAAAGCCCACTAAGCAATGGACCTGTTCCTGGACAGGCAAAAGTATGGAACAGAAAATTCAACATGGGTGACTAGAGGAAGAGTCACATCATCAAAGCTGAGGAAAGATCCCCTCAGAAGGAATGAGCCGGAAGAGCCAATGTGCATAGAAGAAGCCCCACACTGGAGCGAGTCAGAGAACATCAAGAAGTTACACAGAGAAGAGAGGACAAGATGGCGGAACACTGCGCTCCAGAAGCTTGGCTTCACTAACACAAAGAGTAGGAGAGAGTGGGAAGAACACTGTCCCTGGTTCCTGAGCGACATTCCACTGGATGTAGGTCCTGAGTATCTGCATTCTAAGTGCCTCAGGCTAAAGCTGCACAGTGCAGGTACAGACCTTGAAGACAGAGTGAGAAGTGCTGGGAGTTTGATCTTCTGGTGGCTTCATGCTGCCAAGTTCCCGGAGTTGGTGAGTCACTGGAGAGCAGTCACTGGAGAGCAGTCTTTGCATTTGGAGAGCAGGCTGGGGTGAGGCCTACTGAAAGGCATGGAGAGGTGCCCACAGAACCAATCCCTGTGACCAGGCACCAGATTCAGCCTGAGGTGACCAGCATCAGAGGTTCCTATGGGCGCTGTGTTCCCACTGCTGAAGGAGGATCCAAAACAGAGGCTTTGGGTATGTTACTTCTCAGGTAACCCTGAGTGACGCCTCTGCGGTGGCAGTGGATTACCCTGTTACTGCTGCAGTCCAGTGAGTTGCATAAGAATCACCCTGACGTGGTGGACAATTTGGCGCATCTGAAGCTGCCTGCCCACTCCACCATCACACCCAGGGAGCAGGACGGCAGGAGTTTCTGACCCAGGAACTTAGACTGGATCCCACTCTGCAAAGATGCCTCCAACCTGGCAGAAGGAGATTCTGAGCTGGAATTGAGTCCAGTTTTGTAGTGGAACAGTCACAGCCATAAAGGGGGTGTGGACACCCAGACTACGAGGCAAAGAAGCTACCTGAGAATCACACATGCCACGGTTTAGTGTAATATCTAATCTGCGTTTCCATCTGACTTTTTTTTTTTTTTTTTTTTTTTTTTTGGGTCTGTTTGACACAGGCTTTCTCTATGCAGGTCAGACTGGCTTGAACTCACTTTGCAGCCTGGCTTGGCCTCATATTCACAGTGATCCTCCAGCCTCAGCCTCTTGAGTGCTAAGACTACATGTGTGTACTAGGACTACATGTGTGTGTGTATTGGTTTATGTGCGTATCTTAGGTTATTTAGGAATGTGGGATTCTGTGCTTTTATGGTTTCACGTGTATGCGAGGCAGTTACTTCCCTCCAGGTATTCATTTTGTCTAATGTAACAGCTATCTGATGCCGCCGGTGCACGTGGAGGCAATTATTGAAGGAAAACACAGGGACAGAGTCCAGACCACTTACAGTTAGTAACAGAAGCAAGAAATACTCGCCATGGACAGATGAACTGGAAAAGTATTTGCAGGGAAGCAATATCTTATGAAAAAGGTCCACAAACTCTCTTTACTTCTCTGTTCTTTAAGCCACAAAATCCCTCCCCCAAAAAAGAGGAAAGAAGGGAGGGTATCCATATAATTTAAAAATATTTATATTTGTACAAATAAGTGAACAAATAAATACAGCAAGCACCTGAGAAGAGCTCTTCCAAGGGGTGAGAAAGTATGTGAGTTTAAAAAGAAAATGAACTGGGAGCTTCCAGCAAGGACACTTAGGACGTCTATGCGGAATTTCAGAGAAAAGTGCCAGAAAAAAAAAAAAAAAAAAAAAATGAGCAAACTAAGTAAAACAGTTCAGATTTGAAAGATAGATTCAACAAGGATATGACATTTTCTTTATTCTCAAAAAAGATATACTATAGCAATCCCTGAAATAAAAAGTCTAAAATTTATATATTCCAAGGGTTGGGGAGATAGCTCGGTAGAATAAGCATTTGCTGGCAAGTGTAAGGGCCTGAGTTTAATCCTCAGTTGTGAAAAAAAAAAAAAAAGAAAAGGAATTTATATATTCTAGAAATGACTTATATGAAAACACTAGTCTGATATTATTGACAAAGTTGTGGACTACAACAAAAAGCTCAAAGAAGAAGAAAATACATATAGTCAAGAAGAAGAATCTAAGGCTACTTGGAGTTAGAGAAAATCTAGAAGACTTCGTGGATGTATTCGCAAGCAAGCTCACAGAAACTGTGGAAGAAACTTTCCCAGGTAGAAGAAAAGGTTTTAAAACACACATAAATGATGCACATAGAACTCCACACAATTAGGAAGAAACGAGAAGTTCACCAAAGAATAACCTCATTGATTACACAGATATACAGCATGAAAAAAACCAAAACAAACAAAAAATAAACAAAAAACAAACAAAAAAAAAAAAACAAAAATCTCCCAGGATTTTAAAGAGAAAAACAAAATAATTATGTATAGTAGTAAACCAATCAGAATCCAGGAAGACTGCTCAGCACAAACCCTGAAGGCTGAAGAGCTGGGTGTGAACTATTTCAAACACTAAGACCAAGGAACTTCCAACACAGATTCCTTCCCCAGCAAAACTATCTTTCAAAATAAATGGAAAAAAATAAGGTATTTCCTCAAAATATATGAAAGCTAAGCCAGCTCTAGAAAAATATTCAAGATTATTCTCCACAGAAATAGAATGCTCAGACCTAAAAATGCAGAGGAAGCCAATACAAAAAATATCAGAAAACATGAAACCAGTGTGGCACCAATGGACAAAAAGATAACGGCCGTAAACAACCAACACATCTCAGTCATATCTCTCAACATAATGGGCCTTGGTTCTCCACTCAAAAGACACAGACTGGTGGGCTGGATTAAAAAATTAAATCCAACATGCTGTTGCATTCAAGAAACTCATCTAACCCTAAAAGATATTCATAGAGTAAGACTTAAATGATGGAAAACAACATTCCAGGTACTAGGACCTTAAAAAAAAGCAGGGGTAGCAATTCTCACATCAAACATGGTAAACTTCATTCCAAGAGATGAAGGAGGTCACCACATACTAGTTAAATGAACAATGCAAAAAGAAGAAACAACACTGATAAATATTTGTGCAGCAAATACAGGAAAAACTAACAAAACTTTCCAAGATACACTACTCTATACAAATTCTATGTATCTATGTACTATGTGTCTATGTATCTATGTATCTATCTATGTATCTATCTATGTATCTATCTATGTATCTATCTATCTATCTATCTATCCATCTATCTGTCTACATGGTATTTTGCCCCTATAAAACAGACTGTATATTCTTTTCAGAGCACATGGTATTTCTTCCAAATAGATCACATACTAGTGCACAAAGCCTGCTTCAATAAATATAAAAGCATTGAAATCACTGCATGTATCCAACAACCACTGTGAAATGAAAATAAATATCAACAACAGAAGAAATTTTAGCCAAGGCAAAGCCTCCTGAAAGATTAATAACATACCATATTCCCAAATAACCAGTGGGTCACAGAAGATATCAAAGAATAACAATGGCTATACAGGTTCAACAAAACCTCTGGGAAACTGCTGTGAAAGCCATTCGAAGAGGAAAATTCACTACAATCCATTCAATACTCGCATAAGGAAAATAGCAGGCCCAAATAAATAGCCTTATGAGAAATTTTTTCTTTCAGTCATTTTTGAGACAGGATTTTGCTGCAGTTCAGGTTGACCTTGAACTTATTTTTTTTTTTCCTCAGAAAGTATTCCTCAATGACCTTGAACTTACTTTATAGACCACAGTGGCCCAATACTTGCATAATCCTCTTGCCTCAGCCTCCAGAGTGCTGAGTTTCTAGGTGTGTGCCACCGTGGCTGGTCCAAGAAAACTTAAGA
>PVJA010015612.1:30892-45127 GCA_004027025.1 Myocastor coypus
AAAAAAAAAAAAAAAAAAAAAAAAAAAAAGGAAATTATAAAGATGAGACAGAAATTAGTGAACTTGAGTAAAAAAGGGTAAACAAAAATGAAGTGAAGATCTGGTTCTTGGAAAGAATAAATAAAATAGATAAATGTTTAGCAAAGCTCACCAAGAGAAAGAAAAGACTCATACCAATACAAATAGAAATGACAAAGGAAATCAAAACAGGCACTGTCAAAATCCAGGAGACAGAAATTACTTTGAAAATTATAGTCTAACATTTGAAAAATGGACAGATCCCTGGAAACATACAAGCTACCAAAACTAATCCATAAACATAAATAGGCTTAATAAGCCAATAACAAACAATGAAATAGACTCAATGATAAAGAATCTAACAACCAAAAAAAATGTTCAGGACAATACTTATTTATTTATTTACTTATTTATTTTTAAAGAAAAAACATGGTGCTTAAGAAAAGACAGATGATAGAGAAGCCTGAACTCTGAAGGATTTAGTAAACAGAAAACCCTGCTTGGGACAGAAGCAGGAAACACAAGCCAATCTTCATAAGCCAGAGTTACGTAGTAACATAACTTAGGAATGAGACGCCTGATGAATGTGATCAGTTGTCAGAGGGTCTTGGCTGGAGGGCTTGTAGTCCTGGGAAAATGTTTTAAAAATCTGATTTCTCAAAATATAGCTTATGGAATGTTACCTATATTTTCCTCAATGAAAAGTATTTCCTCTATCTAAGTTGCCCATATAGAGTAATCTTGAGTAATCAATATCTTATCTTATACTATTACACCAAGTTCAAAATTCTATGTTAGCATAAAGTGTTCTAAGTCTGTTTAGAAGAATAAACACTATATATTTCTTTTTTAAACTCTCTGTCTCCCTCTCTCTCTGTCTCTTTGTCTCTCTCTATTTCTCTCTCTCACTCGCTCTCTTTCTTGTATTTGATACAGGGTCTCACTATGCAGCTTAGACTCACAATGATTCTGTTCCCTTCAGCCTCCCCAGTGCTGGGATTACAGCCATGTGCCACCACGCCCGGTCTCAGTGGCTGGCTCAGTGCCCTTGTAGGTGGGACCAGCACAGTATGTAATCCTAGGGACAGACCCTCCATCCCTGTGCTTGACTAAGCAGGCATTTAGTCCACTGAGCTACCTTACTGGCCCTTTAAACTACTTTTTCATACTACTCTATTTTTATGTTAATATGATTAATTTATTAACTAATTCCTTGTCTGAGATGAGGTCTTCTTTTATAGTTTAGAGTGATTTTGAAGTTATCACATGGAGCAAGCTGGCCTCTAGCTCATAGAAATCCTCTTGCCTCAGCTCCTTATGTACTGGGATTACAATTGTGCCCCACCACGCTCTACTTATGTTATTGTTAGAACAAATTTTATCGTGGACACTGTATCGGAAAAGCAAAAAATAATTCTTTTATAGACACAGGAAAGCATGCTTTATTTATTGCAGCAAAATAACTGGCTTTCTTCGAAAAATAAAAATGTATCAAAGGGCATGTTATAAACGGCACAGATGCATTTTGGCAGTAAACTGATATACAATAGTTATATACTTCACACTGGTACATTATTAGGCATTTTTTATTTAACAATAGAAATATATTTTCACATGAGTTTGCTGAAGTACATTCAACAACAGCTTTGAAAGATTCAACCGAGGAACTCTAAACTGCGCCTGATGCAGCAGTTATCCCTCACCCACCTACCCTGGAGGTGAGTTTATGACATGAAGTATGGTCCCGGCATAGCGCTGAATTAGCAGATCTCCGCTTCAAGAGCGAAGCATTTGCGAGGAATTATTCCACCACAGCGCTTCTCTGAGGAAGAATACCAAAGCGTTGTGTCCGCAACGGTGCTATTAAGTCAAGCATAACAGAGTAGGGAACAGCTTGTCTACACCAAACTTGCGTCATAACTATTAATTCACTGTTGCTTTTCAAACTCCTAGAGAATCTTTAAAAAGGAGTCGTTTCCATTCCCTTCCCACCTGGGGTCCTCTGCTCTTGATGGAAGTTTGCGTCAGACTCCATCAAGGACTGGGTTCTCGGGGTGCAGCTGGCGGAGCAGAAGCCAAACGCGCACCTGATGGCTACCATTACCTCCTGTTACGCAGCAGGGAGGGCACCCTGATGAGGCTGCCCGGCACGAAGAGTGAGGGCTGGAGGGACGATCTGCCACATCCCTCTCCCAAACAGAATCAAGTCCTACTGTGGTACAGTAAATAGAACTGGAGAATTTCCTTTGTTAACCAATGACAGTCCATTAATTTCTCAGTCTTCTAAGACTGTTGAACATCTAGCTTCAGGCAGAGGTTATTATGTTTTAAACAATAAGTGCGCTCTACAACCATCACCGTTTCTCAGGGCTTGCCCTCCTTTGTGCTGCTTTACGCACATTTCTATAAACTGCAAAGCTATTAATAAACACCTCTGTACTTCTGTTTATCTCTCAGTCAATCAACGTTATTTTTATTTCCAAAATATAAATTCCTAGAGGCAAATATGGTGGTGTGTGGCTGTAATCCTAGCACTTGAGAATCTGAAACAGGAGTGTCACCTCAATTTCAAGGCCAGTGTGGGCTGTGAGTGCATTCAAGACCAGCCTGAAGTACATAGTGAGACTAAATAATTATAAATATAAATATAAATATGACATATGTACAGACATTCATATTCCTTGTGATCAAAGACTTTATACTTTGATACTCTATATTTGAGATGATTATAATATTCTTTACAGAACAGATATTAAGATGATGCATACAATTTTAAAAGGGAAAGAAGTAATGAAAAGAGGAAAAGAGAAGAGTAAGAATAAATAAGAAAGCCGGGCATGGTGGCACACACCTGTAATCCTAGCACTTGGGAGGCTGAGGCAGGAGGATCAGTGTGAGTTCAAGACCAGCCTGGGCTACAAGAGTGAGCTCAAGGAGAGCAGGCTGAACTGCAGAGCAAGACCCTGTCTCAAAAACACTAGATAAATAAATAAATAAATAAATAAATGGAAGAAAAAACTTGTTGAAATGATTTTTACATTCTAAAGTATCACAGAATTAATCTAATTCCATTTTCTTTTTTTTATTCCAGGCATAAGATATTGCCTAAATCCATACAATTACATGCCAAAGAGTATTTTGAAGAAGTAGCACAATGTATTACTTTATACAAAATTTTAGCAATGCTTACATAATGGGTTTGGATCATATCATCTTTTAAGCTAGGATACAGATGATTATGCAACCAAATAAGATCAGACCCATACCGCCCACAATGTGCTAGAATAAAATCAAACTAAATCAAAGATCTAAATGTTCAGAAACTTTGTGAAACAATAGAAACAATATGCTGGGAGATTATGAGGTAGAACTCTTGAAGACATAGCCACATGCTTTTCTGAACAGAATCCCGGCTACACAGGAAACAACATCGAGAATCACAAAACGGAACGACACCAAGTTAGAAATCTTCTGAAAAGTAAAGGGAGCAAAGAACAGAGTGAAGAGTGCTTACAGAACGGGAAAAGAAAACTGCCAGCTACTGCTCAGAAAGTCGACTGATAGCTAACATACATAAAGAACTAAAGAGAAGATGAACCCCTCCCCAACACAAGATCAGATCAACAAATGGGCACGTGAACAGGCACTTCTCAGCAAAGGGCAAATGGACAAGAAGTGTATGAAAAACGTTCAAGATTTGTGTGTGTGTGTGTGTGTAACCAAGAACTTAACTCAGGCCCTTGTGCTTGTCAGGGAAGCCCTTATCCTTTTGAGCTATCTCCCAGCCCCAAGATGTTTAGCTGTTAGGAAAATGCAGATTAAAACTATGAGATTGCATCTCACCCCAGTCAACGTGGCTCCTGACAAGAAACACAAACTACAAACGCAGATGAGGATGGAAAAAAGAACCCTTCCATACAGCTGTTGGGGATCTGACGTAGTACAGCCACTGTGGAAATCTGTGTGGAGATTCCTCAAAAAAGTAAAATGGGACTATCGCGTGGATCAGCTAGGCGATGTCTCGGTGCATTCCTGAAAGAACCAGAATGAGAGTACCAGGGAGACACCTGACACTCGTGTGCACTACAGCCTAATTCACAACAGCCCAGATGTGCAAACAACCTAGGAGCCCACCAGCAGCTGAGCAGACGCAAAGGATTCGGCGCATGCCCAGTCGCATGCTACGCAGACATACAGAACGAAACCGTGCCATCAGCAGGAACATGGACAGAACTGAAGAACATATTGAGAGCAGTAAGCCAGTTTCAAAAAGGGAAATATCACACGATTTCTCTCATATGTGGAGTCTAAAAAATAGAGAAAGGAAGAATGACGACATGAAAACAGAAGGGACGCGGTGTGACGAGAAAGGGAATGGGGGAGGGGAGGGTAAGAAGGGGAACGGGAGAGGTGGCCAGGAGCCGCAGGCATGATGTGCACATAAAAACACGCCCAAATGAACGCCACCTTCTCTATAACTAATACACACTTAGGTAAAAATCAATCAAACAAATGATTTCAAAAGTCAGAAATCAGAAGTATTGGGGATCTCTGATAAGACAGCATAATCCAACCTTAATTAAGCTCTTGCTTGACTAAATAGCTACTTGTCCTCTCAAAGGAAGACATTCCTTTCTTCTTTTTAAAATTGAAGAATTCTGTTCAGAAAGTTTAAATACACACAGAGTCAGGATTCAAGCGGGTCAGTCTGTTGCCAGCGCACACTGTAGCTTTCTGACACGGACACTCACTCCTGAAGCCTTTAGTACTAGACCCACCTTGAAAGGGGGCATCTCCTTGACCCTGGGTTTCTAGAACTATCTAAAACGAGCACACAAAGGTCCCAGGGTTATACCAGAAATGCATTTCCGCAGCCATGAAAATGCTTTCCATCCAGTAGCTGGTGCTGGGACAGGCGAGCAAGTAAGTGTGCTTATTGCTGAAAGATGAAACATTTTCTTCTGTTCTCCAGGCATTCAACTGGGTAGCAAGTGATTACCTGTCAGTGCTGAGGCAGTGTTTTCAGGGAAAGGATTCCCCTGCAAGAGTGCAGACATCAGGTACTTGTCTCTATCTCTCTCTTTCCTTCCTTCCTTTCTTTTTTATTAACTTTATTAAAAATCAAGGATTACATAGCATATTAAAATTGTAAAATATTGAGATGTGAAACATATAAGATGTAGACAAAGTGAATTTTGGTGACATATTGCTGAAGTGAATACATAGCATGAGATTAATAATAGATTGAACATTGTAAATAAATTATTTACAAACTTAAATGAATATAACAATTAAAATTGTCTAAAATAAAAATGAAGAAGAAAGACCTTACAGATCATGTTTATATAATTAGAATTCTCAAAATAGAAAGGAGTAGGCAATACATATTTAAAGATTTAAAATTTCTAAATTTAGTTGAAATTATAGCACCACATTTCCATAAAATCTCTCTCTCTTTCTCTCTCTCTGTGGATTGAACTCAAGACCTTGTGCTTGCCAGACAGGTGCTTGTGCTGCTGTACTACATCCCTGGCCCTACAGATTCCTTTTTTTTTTTTAGGGAAGAGTATCCAGGGTGTTCAGGGTCCCTAGATCAGATTAGTATGCTCAGCTGTGAAAGGTTTAAATCAACAGCTTCTGATGTTGCCAGTTCTGCCAATAATCCATTGTGATTATGGAATACTGGACTATGTACACAACTACTTTCTCTTATGTCAATGAGAAGAAATGTTTTTGTACCAATAATGATTAGAAAAATTATCATGTGTAAACCCTGTGCTCTGTATAACTACTAGGAGTACAACAATATGCACAGTATCAAATATTGGAAATGTACTACTAACATGTTTTGAAATTGTCACATTGTTATTTCTTATTAAATGCAATAAAAAAGAGGAAAATATTTTATAATTTACTGTAATTAAAAAACAAGAGGGCAGCCGGGCGTGGTGGCGCATGCCTGTAATCCTAGCACTCGGGAGGCTGAAGCAGGAGGGTCAGTGCGAGTTCAAGACCAGCCTGGGTTACAAAAGTGAGCTCAAGGCCAGCCTGAACTACATAGGGAGACCCTGTCTCAAAAAGACAAAAACAAACAAACAAACAAAAAACCAAGAGGGGCAGGGGAGATATCTCTGTGGCACAAGTGCTTGCCTGCCTGGCAAACCCCAGGTCATGAGTTCAAATCCCAGTCTTGCCACCAAAAAAAGAGAGAGAGAAGAAAAAGAAAAAAACAAGAAAACACAAACTTTGTTCCAGCAAAATAAACTCTGCAATAGTACAGGGACTGATTATTTTTCTTTTTATATTTTTATTTATTTATTTTTGTCTTTTTGAGTCAGGGTCTCACTATGCAATTCTGGCTGGCCTTGAGCTCACTTTTGTAGCTCAAGCTGGTCTCGAACTCACACCGATCCTCCTGCCTCAGCCTCCCAAGTGCTGGGATTACAGGTGTGCACCACCACTCCCAGATTTTTATTTTTTACTTTTTATATATTTTATTATTATTATTATCACTATTATCAGTAGTAGTAGTAGTTTAGTTTTAACAATCAAATTCAGGACCTTGTGCTTGCCAGACAAAAAAGGTGGCGTATTTCAAAAACAGTAAGAACAACTTCTCTATATAATTAAACTCATAGAAGTTAATAAAACTGGCTAGTTCTTTTTCTTTTTTCTTTTTTTTTCTTTCTTTAAACACAGTCTCAGTACACAGTTCATACTCATAGGGATCCCCCTGTTTTCAGTCTCCCCAGCCCTGGGATTACAAATTTGCACCACCATGCCCTGTGTCGGATTCTAGCTCAGCGTGCCTGGAGGCGGGGCTGGCATGACTCTTATTTGTTTTATTAAAGAACAATTGAGATAGAATCCTCAAGTCATTATTATGAAAGTCATAAATTTCAAGTTGTAATTTGCATCTTGGGACATATTTCTTTCTCTCTCTCTCTCTCTCTTTTTTTTTTTTTTTTTTTTTTTTTTTTTTTTTTTTTTTTTTTTTTTTTTTTTTTTTTTGTATTTTAGGGAAAGATCTACAGGACCTTCAGGGTCTCACTACTAGATCGGACTCGGAGTGCTCCGCCCATTTACATCCTCCCAAGAGCTGGGATTACAGGTGCGAGCCACCACACCCAGTCTGAACTGCCCTCTCAGTGAGCCTCAGGGGTGGGGCCGGCCCGGCAGGCCCAGAGTTTGAACCCAGGGCCCCTATGCCTGCTTACAAGTGCTTTAATCTGCTGAACTATTTGGCCAGCCCTGGATATCTTTCTAACCCTCCTATAGAACACAGAAGCAGCAATGAACTAGATATCTGATAATCTATTCTTACAGTTTAATCTCAGCTTTACCTAGAGACAGATAATCTCAAAAAATCATTTCCTTAACAGAGTTAGGGTCAACATAAAATTGAAAAAGAGGAATGCAGATTTTTCTCAGGTATTTCCATTTTCTCTGGGGCGGCAGAGGCAGAACTGAGGTGAGAACCCGAAGCCGGTCTTTGGTGGGACCCTTCGGAGTTTCCTGACAGGATCCGGGCTTTCCCGCCGATCCTGCCATTCTGCCCGCCCCGTCTTTGAGTGCTACTGCGCCCGCGCATGCTCACACCGCCCCACAGCCGGCCAGTTCGAGCTCTAGGCCCCCTCTCCTCCTTTCCCTCCACTCTGCAGCCTCTCTGCAATCTGCTGGTTCAGACCTCACCTGTGCACGGATCATTCTGTTAACATTTATCACCTCCAAGACACCCGCACACATCACTCCTCTGTTGAGCACACATTTGCTATCTGTCCACGTCGTCCCACCGGTTAAAATCACACTTCTTAGCAGAGGCTACAAAACTCTTTCACAAGCCAGACCCAGCTCGTTCTTCCAGTCCCCAAACTCCACAAGACACATGCTACATTTATTGCCCCCGTACACTCACCAACCCCATGGGAATTCTGTGTCTATATCTGTGAACCTGCCATCCCTTTGCCGGGAATTTTCTGCTCCATTTTTAGTTCTCCTGTCTAAAGGCTCAACTAAAATTTCCCTTCATTATCTAGTCAGGCCATACACCCTTCACCATTTGCTCTACTGGACATAGCGCTTTTATTTATGATTGCATTTTATACCCCGATTATGCAGTCATAGCATACAAGCTTCTCCAAAAGTAAAGTGGCTTGCGAAGCTGCATTCAAGTCGTATCTCTCCCAAGGTCCAACACGCTAACGTGCGCACAGCGCATGCTCTACAAATGCAGAACAGCCTGAGTTGTACGCCACAGGAGAGGTGAGTCTTGTAGCCGTTTTTCTTGTCCTATCACATAACGCGTCCTATGTCACGGATGTTTGCGATCCATGAAGGACAGAACTTGTGAAACTGCTCCGGTGGTAGACTGGTAATTCTTTTTTCTCCTAGAGGAAAGCATCCTCTAATGCCAGAGACCGCTTCCATCTGACCCCCAGCAGCAGGCTTGGTGTGGCGTTTAATCCACACAAGTGGACAGCAGCGTAGAATAACTGGTATCAAATGGTCAACTTCATTCATTTATTTACTTTTTTAAATACAGGCAATATGGGGATTTTACTAAAATAACTGGTTCGTTTAATCAAAGTAATTAGTTTTGAGTCAACTATACATAGAGAAAATGATTGTTGAATTGTCATTCACATGTTCGTTTGGCTAGCCATTCTTATGGTATTTATTTAGTGCCAACTCTGTTCTGAATATACAAATGCAGGGCTGCATATGGGCTTCCATATACCGAGGATTCCCTTTATATGTGAAAGCTCTCAGTTTGCCAAATCAACCAAGAATTCTTTTGGGAAAACCAACGCAACAACAAGAATATCTCTGCTCACAAAAGAACATGGTTCCATTTGTATCTTAATACGTAATTCGTGCTCCAACTCAAAACATCATGGTTTCTAAAATACAAACAAAAACATGCATCTATCCCCAGCACGAGAGAGTAAATAACATCTGCAGTAGTAACGGGAGGTGCTCTCACAATGCAATAAATACCTTGCAGTCACAGAAGTCATGAAGCATTTCAAGAGCTGCACACCTTTTTCAGGCTCTGTCAGCCAAACGTGCATCACTCAGCAGGGCCCCTGGCAGGAAGCTCTTCAGTTCAGCAGCTTAAGAAAGATCATTTTTCATTTTCTACCTCTGAATCTGCATTAACATTTCTCAACAATAAAATTTCAGAAGTGTTTTAAATGGATTCCAAAGTTTCTGTGTGGCCAGAATTATCATTTTATGAACTTGATCATCAAAGGTAGGAAGGTGAAGGCGGGAGGGAATTAGAGACATTTACCACAGACCCTTCATGCCTAGGTTGCGAATACCTATACCTATTGCTCGCATGGCGTACGTACTGTTTTTTTTTTTTTTTTAATACACCATGATAAATTTTAATCTGCGACATCTTCCAATTACTGTGCCCCAAAATGATCTAAATTCACTTTGTGGTCTTTTATTGTCTTCTCAACCTTTTCAGACCCAAGTTATTTCTTTCCTCGCTCCTGACGCACTCAGTCATGATTCTTAGTTCTAACCCTCCTCTTCAGACCTCCTGTGTCATCTGTCACTGCTGTCTTCTTCATTCTAGAAATCATCTCCATTACTTATTTTTCACCATTTGAGTACTTCTATTTTTCTTCTGTGATTGTTTTCAGAAACTATTCTTATTTAGAAAAGCACATCTCAAGCTTTAATGAGCAAATAAATCACCCGGGGACCTCATTAAAGTACAGGTTCCTATTCTGGAGGCCTGGACAGAAGTCCCGGATGCTTCGTTCTCATAAATTCTTCTGTGACAGTGATGATAATGATACTGACCTGTCGATCTCAGTGAGTAGCTGGGATCCAGCCACACACTCCTCACTACAATAGCTCCTAGACTCATGCAGGTATACTGAACTGCTAGTCCTACTTCTTTTGTTCTGTATATCCAAAATACACACTGGAGTTCAAAGATACAGTACAAAAAAACTAAAGGTGAAATATCTCATTAATATTTTAAAATAAATCACACCCTGATATTTCTATATGTTGCATTAAGTAAAGCACACAAATTGCATATTTCTATTTTTACCTTTTAAATTCACAGGGGAGGACACTTAACTAGACCCGTGGTTTGCATTTTATTTCTGCTGGCCAATGGGAGACAGGCCACAAGCTAATGAGGAGCCTTAGGAATCAGGGCCTCTCTCCTAATGGGCAGCTTCGAAGCTCTGTGGTGGGATGCAGCAGAGCTCACATTTGTGGCTTTGTGTTTCTTTTCTTAAACAAGACTTTCCAAACCCCCAAATCTAAAGCTTCACAAAGCTTGACCCAGCCTTGAAGGCTGCATGTGTATGAGGAAATTCACCGCCAGAGCTTCAGCCCCTGGCAGGGCGCAGAGCCAGGGGCACTGTCGCCCAGGGTTTCTCTCCTTTTCCATCTCCCCTCTCTGAGTCATTCCCTTTCAATCATCACATGATCATACCCCTTTGCTTTGCCTGAAAACGCCTTGTGGTAGGTTATTAATCTCTGGGCTCTCCTCTCATGCTGTTCTCCCAGCCAGATGGCTCAGCTTCCCAGGTCTACAGAATCCTACTTGTTCTCTCCAAGCAACCTTGAGACACAGCTAAAAGGCATCTGACCATTTCCTGTCCCAGGGATTACTCACTCCAGCACATCTCAGCGAATGTCATCACCCTGTGTGGTTTCAGACAACAGTGTTATTTGAAAGTTGATCTAAGTTTAGGCTACCCTCAGCCCCTCTCCTCCCCTTTTATAGCAGTCCCTCAGATAAATTATTCAACACCACCCTTAATTAACAAGTGCCCTTATCCCATGTATTACTGAGGATTTCGATTGAAGAGAAAAACAACCAAATCAAACACAAAGAAGACAGGCGATACCATAGACGTAGTGAATTCTCTGGTGAGCGCATTGTGGAAGAAAAGTGTAGAAGATGATGTTCTCTTACACATTTGCTGAAGTATGTGGGCAAGATGGCATGACGTACCTCTTTCTGAGGCTGAGCTTTGCATGCTATGCCCAGAGCGGCCATTGTGTACTCCCCCCGCCAGCCTCCCCCCGCCCCCAGTTTCAGCTAAATCATAACTTGTCTATGTCAGCAGCAGATCTCTGCCACAGAGATGTTATCTTTCCTGCATGTTGGAAAGTCAGTTGTGCCACGCAGCGGATATTGCTGCCGCGATCACCTCCTCGCCAGCGGCACAAGTGGCGAGCCACACAGACTGCCCCCTGCAATCAGAGCACTGTGATTGTCTTGCTCTTAATTATCCCCAGCAACACTTTTAATGAGTGAATGTTCAAAGGAGAGCCTTAATACTTCAGGCCCTGGCCGCTAGCTCTGCTGCACTTGTTTTGCATTATGAGGGAGTCACTTTTCATGGCACTGTGTCTTCCAAGAGCTCCATTACCCATTTAGCCATTCCTTGCTATCTGCTATAATTAATTGATTGTCTAAGCTGTAATTATTGCTCTCTTTCTCTCCCCTGTTTTTTGAGACAGGGTCTTATTAGGTAGCTCAGGGTGGTCTTGAATTCACAATGACCCTCCTCAGCCACCCATGTGCTGGCATTAGAGACATGCACCACCACACCCAGCTGTAAGCCATAATCTTTACAACAATTTTGTTTACTTGTGCAAGTACCTTGCACTTGCCAGGCAAATGCTTATTTTACTGAGCTATCTCCCTGGCAACAGCACTTTTTCTTTCACTTTTTTCCTTAATAATGAGTAGACTAAGAAAAGTTGTGCTACCATTCAAGCACATTGAAGTCTGCAGTAGTGTATGATAGCTAAGACCCATGGTATCAGATGGCCCAGTTAACACACTGACTTACTGGGCCGTCTCCTATGTGACTAAAGATGAGAACTCATGAATTTTGAAGCTTCATTTTTTCAGTGCATAAACTGGGTGCAAAAACAAAATAACCACATAAGAACTTTTTGTGTGAATATTAAGTAGTACACAGAAAATACCCAGCAGAATGCCTGATATATAACAAGTTTTTGATAGATGTTTCACTTTCATATAGTAATAAAAGCACCTAACAGAATCCTTGAATATAGGTTTAATAATTGATGAATCAACCAGCCTACATGTTCACTGTTAGAACACACTGATAAACCGATTTCTATTTTTTTATTTTTTTTGTCTTTTTGAGACAGGGTCTCGTTATGCAGTTGAGGCTGGTCCTGAGCTCACTTTTGTAGCCCAGGCTGGTCTCGAACTCGCACTGATCCTCCTGCCTCAGCCTCCCGAGTGCTGGGATTACAGGCGTGAGCCACCACGCCCGGCGATAAACCGATTTCTATTACCAATTTATTAAGTTCGCACTGCATCTAAATTGTGTGCTACCCACTGGTTATGGCTTGTATCGACACGTGCCCCCCAAAGGCTCATGTGGTCATGGGTGAGGAGTTTTCAAGGTGGCTGGATCGCAGCATGTGGATGTGGGTTAAGGTTGTGATACTAGGATTGCGGATGTGCATAACAGAAGCCTCACCCTGGGTATAGATAGCATCAATCACTAGTTTCGCAGCTTGGATAGAATATAAAGGACAAGAGGGAAAACAGGCTGCTACTGCTGCTTCTGCCGCTGCCACTGCCGCTGCCACCGCTCGCTGCCTTCTGCCTCTCTGCCATGTCATGCAGTGTTTCTGCTCTGCAGTACACCTTTCCCGCGCCATCTTGCCTTGGCACCAGCTGACTACGGAGCGGAAGCTCTACCACCCATTAGCTGAAATAAACCTTTACTCCTTTAACTTTGAATGCCAAGTATTTTTGCTTCAGCAGTGAGAAAGGTAACCAAGATACCAATTTTAGGGCATGACATACATGAATGGGACATCTGATCTAAGAAATCAAACTTCATCTTCATAGAAAAGCCAATGGAGAAACGTCTGTCTCAAGGGCATGGTGGCAAGTGCGTGTAATCTGAGCTGCATGGGAGGTTGAGGGCGGAAGAGCCAAGCCCAGGCAACTTGCTTTCTCACGATCATTTCTCAAGACAAAAGGCAGGCGTGCAGCTCAGTGATAAAGCGCCTTGGTAGCATGCAAATGACTGGGGTGCAACTCCAGTACTTAAGGGGAAAACAAGAATGTGTTTCTTTTTTCTTTTCTTTTCTCCCCTCGACCCCCGATTGAACTCGGAACTTCACACGTGCCAGGAGGCCCAAGAACATATTTCTTTTTGCTTTGCTTTCTCTCTTCTTTTTTGTTTTTGTTTTAGTTCCTGAGCTGTTTCCCATCTACCTGCTTTCCTTGCATGCTCTGTTATTGCTCATACTGCTGGGGCTGGCGCTGGGGTTGGCCTCTTGAAAATGTTGCTAGCCTGGGTAAGAAGCTAAACATCAATGCCAGATGTGATGATTCTTACAGGAGGCCTCAGTGATTTTTAAGAAGCAATATAAAAATACTCAGTGATGCCCGATCATCTCTTTGGGATATATATATATATATATATATATATATATATATATATATATGTATATATTCATTTTCTGTAGAATTCTTGTCAAATCCCACAAAATGCAGGGCAAAGACCCTTCCATTAGAACCTTCAGATGGAATGTTTGCCTTTTGTATACATTTGCTCCTCAGAGTAGAGCAAAGACCCTTCCATTAGAACCTTCAGATGGAATGTTTGCCTTTTGTATACATTTGCTCCTCAGAGTAGACCCCAATTTGAAGGCTAGATGTTTAGAAATACCTGCAGGAAGCCAGCAGAGGAGTTCAAAGCTACGGGCAGAGGAGCCTCCAGCTGGCCCTGCACCCTGTTTGTGCATGCACTCCTCGCACTCTTCTCCGTTCCCCTTGATGCCCAGGCCAGGGTGGTCAGCTCAGATAGCAGGCTGTGGGGAGGGCAGGGTTTGAGCCTCAGTGCCCCACACACCTCAGTCTTCCTTTCCTTAAGAGTCTTAGGAGTGAGGTCAGCATTAAGTATGGAACAAGGATTTTTAAAAAAATACACAGTGTATGATGAAGAGGTAACACTCATAAATATGTATGCACCCAACATGGGAGCAGCAAGCTATATAAAACAAACCTTAATGGACCTGAAAAATCTCATATCCAATACTACAATCTTAACAGGAGACCTCAACACTCTCTTATCCGAAAAAGATAGGTCAAGCAAACAAAAAATCAGCAAAGAAGTGGCAGAACTGAATCAGAACTTGGAACAATTGGACTTAGTGGACATATACAGAGTGTTCCAT
>PVJA010015613.1:0-44964 GCA_004027025.1 Myocastor coypus
TTGTAGCCCAGGCTGGTCTCGAACTTGCACCAATCCTCCTGCCTCAGCCTCCCGAGTGCTGGGATTACAGGCGTGCGCCACCATGCCCGGCAAAATAATTTTTTTTTTTTTCTTGTTTCAGAACCTTTATTTGTTTATTCACTCATCTTTATGGCCGGCTCAGCCCGCCCTGCGGGCAGGGCTGGCGCAGCATGTGGTGCCGGGGATCAAACCATGGTCCCTGAAGCTGCCCAAGCTTCCCCAAGCAGGCGCTTTAGACCACTGAGCCATTCCACTGGGCCCAAAATAAATTTTTTAAAAAGGGGGGAAAAAAAAAAAAAAAGCTCTCACTGAGCTGTTCATGCTGGCCTCAAACTCGCAGTGCTCTTGCCTCACTCCTGTGTAGCTAAGATTAAGGCACATACTACCATTCCTGGCTCTTAGATTTTGAAGGAAGAAAGTACAGGATTAGTCTCTCTGTTCCTAACTGTTTTCTATTTTTTTTTAATTTGAGATAAAGTCTTGATAAATTGTTTTCAGGCTGGGCTCAAACTTGCAATCCTTCTGCTTCTCCCTCTCAGAATTCTGGGATGGATTCCAGATGTGCGCCGCCACACCCAGCTTTTGTCTCTGTCTTCTTGGTCACTGCTGTCTTTCTAAC
Source organism: Myocastor coypus (assembly GCA_004027025.1). NCBI lineage: Eukaryota > Metazoa > Chordata > Mammalia > Rodentia > Myocastoridae > Myocastor > Myocastor coypus. The sequence goes on from PVJA010015613.1 coordinate 641, forward strand.
TCTGTCTCTTATATCCTTAGGTCCCTCTGAGGAGCAGGCTTGATGAAGATGCCCCTGTAGGCAGTGGGAGGGGAAGGTGGGTGTCCCTTGGGCCATGCCAGGTCCCATGGGGCCTCCCAAGTGGTGACTTGCGAGGGAGGGGCTGAAGAGGCAACTGTAGGCTAAGGGATTGGCACAGGCAGTTGGTGGGGGGCAGCTGCCAAGGTGACTCTGTGTCTGGGATATTGTTCTTTCCAGCCTTGTGAGTGGAAGCCAGGGTGCAAGGGCAGGAAGATGACCAGAGTCCTGTGGGCCAGGCCAGCCCATCTTTGCTCCATCAGGGGAGTCTGCCTAGATGAGGAGTGGCAGCACTGGCTCCCATCTCCACCTTCCTGAGCAGCTGAGACGGGGCCGCATTCCTGTTCCCCGTCCTGTGTTACTAGCATCTCTGCCTTCTACCTGCCAACCATCCCTAGCCAGGCCGGGCCCCCAGCAGCACCCCACCCCGACGTGCTCTCCTGCAGGCATGTTGCGGCCCGCCCCTCCCTGAACCTTGCTGTCCTCTGGAAGCCACCTTCATCCCCTTGTTTGCTTCACAACACTCCATAGCCCACCATCTCCATCTCCCCTGCATGCTCACTTTTGCATCTTTGCTTCTTCCCATGAATCCTTGCTTAATTGTGGGCAGTGATTACTAGCTAGCGCTGTGTTCTTCCCTGTGGCAGATGGACACTTTGCAGTCCCAGTGTATTATTCCCAATCTCCACCAGGGGCTATCACTAGCATCCTCACCTGCCATCCATGGGAGGTTTCTATTCAGCTCCAGTGTTGCTGGCTCATTGTGGGCTTCTGCAGCAGCTGGGAAAGGAGTCCCTGGAAAGAAGGGGCTTCATGCTAAGCTATACCCCACACATCCCCATCACCCTTTCTTAATTTTTATTGTGAGGCAGACCCTCACTAAGTCTCTTAGGTGTCCAGCATGTGTTCGAACTTGCATTCCTCCTGCGTGAACCATCAAGAGTGCTGGGAGCTCTGTACCACCAGACCATTCATTTTGTTCTTCAGCTGTTACCTCTGTCACTTGACTTTCAGCACAAGGACCCAGCTGGGTTTTGGTGCTATTCTCAGGTCTTTCCAGAGCCATGGAGCCTCTCCCTCTCTTATTCTCCAGGGCTGCAAGGTTCTGTCAGGGAACATGTTTGCTGGTTTAGGACAGGAGGCCCCATGCTGACTGTCCTGTCTTTTGCCCTCAGAGCCTCCCAAGATGAACCCTGTGGTGGAGCCACTTTCCTGGATGCTGGGTACCTGGCTGTCAGACCCACCAGGAGCTGGCACCTTCCCAACACTGCAGCCCTTCCAATACCTGGAGGAGGTGCACATCACGCACGTGGGTCAGCCCATGCTCAACTTCTCGTAAGTGCTCACCAAAGCCTGTACTTGGAGGGAGTTCGCCCATAAACATAGCCACTGGGCAGGGGGAAGGGAACCTGTTCTGTGTCTCCCTGCACAGTTGGTAAAGATGGCACGTTCTAGTGACCGACAGCTATAAATGTGTTAGACTAATAACTCCAATACAGGTTTATCTGTCAATGCATAAAAATAGGCATTGTGTTTCATGAGATCAGTAACTTTGTGCTGTGCTCTGTATGGAAATTGTTCCACCAATGTTACTAGAAATAAAAGGGCATGGCTGTCTTTCAGGTTCACCCCACCTAGCTGAGGTTTTAAGGAAGCAGTAAGTGCTATGGTTTCCACATTGTGCCCATATGCAGAGGCCAGGTGTCTTAGTTACCTTGCTCATGGCTGAGACAAAATATTGACATCCGAAGTTAAAAGAGGAGAGTTTTTAGCCCACAATTTGTAGAGGTTTTAGTCCGTAGTCAGCTGGCCGAGGCAGGGTGGCATCACTGAAGAAAAAAACAGTTCATGACAAAGCAGGACAGGCAGAAAGCAGTAAGCAGCAAGCAAGCAACAAGAGACAAGTAATCACAGTGTCTCCTTCTGTCCCTTATATTTTATCTAAACTACCCACCCTAAGGAGTAGGAGCACTCCCACCCAGAGTGGGACACCCTTAATCCTACCCAGAACTATGGCACACCAATTGGTAGATTGAATTAGTAACTAAACACCCTTAATCCCAGCTTCATAGTGTCGATCCAGCCACCTCAGAAAAAAACCTCACCTGTGACCACTTTGGGGGTTTGGGGGGACATCTAGACATTGCCATGACTCAAGAACCTGTGAGGCCCTCCAGTGGTCCCCATACAGCAGAGGACAGACAGTGGGTTGAGGTCTGAGACGAAAGGCTTAACGATGCATGGAAGTGGTTGAGAGATCTTTTATATAGTTTAAACAGTAAATAGCTATAAAATAAAAAGCAGGGCCAATGATACAGCTCAGTGGCACAGCACCTCTCTGGCAAGTGCAAGGTTCTGAGTTTGATTGCTGGTACCAAAAAAATAAATAAATAAAAAGTAAAACTCCTTTGGGGCCCGGTGGGATGGCTCAGTGGTCTAAAGCGCCTGTTTGGGAAAGCTTGGGCGGCTTCAGGGACCGCGGTTTGATCCCCGGCACCACATGCTGCGCCAGCCCTGCTCTCAGGGCAGGCTGAGCCGGCCATAAAAATGAGTGAATAAACAAACAGGTTCTGAAACAAGAATAAAAATAATAAATAAAATTAAAATTAAAATAAAAAAAAAAACTCCTTTCGTAGTCTGTACTTCATGATTACACGTGAAAAATCCAAGGTAGATTTACAACCCATAATTCCGACATTCAGGAGGCTGATGGAGAGGATCACCAAAGGTTCAGGTAAGCCTGGGCTCCTCATGAGTTCAAGGACAGTTTGAACTACATAGTGAGACCCTGTCTCAAAAACCAAGAAAATAAATAATCTGACTAAATCAACTTCATCGTAAGATTGGGGATCCTTTACCCAATTTTTGTTTTTGTTTTTTGAGACAGGGTCTTGGCAATCCTCCTGCCTCAGCACAAATGAATTGGTTGAACCCTCCCCTAGAATACAGCTTTAAAGAGGAAGACCTGCTACCACACCTGTAATCCCAGTTTGTCACCTAAGGCAGGAGGATCCAAAGTTTAGGTCTACACTGACCCACTTAGTAAGACCTTGTTCAAAATAAAAAAGGGGCCTTTCGGCCGGAACCACCATCTTCCAGGAATTTGTCAAAATGACTAACACAAAGGGTAAGAGGAGGGGAACCCATTATATGTTCTCCAGGCCCTTTAGAAAACATGGGGTGGTTCCTTTGGCCACATACATGTGAATCTACCAAAAAGGGTGATATTGTAGACATCAAGGGAATGGATACTGTGCAAAAAGGAATGCCTCACAAATGTTACCATGGCAAAACAGGAAGAGTCTACAATGTTACCCAGCATGCTGTTGGCATTGTTGTAAACAAGCAAGTTAAGGGCAAGATACTTGCCAAGAGGATTAAGGTACATATTGAGCATATTAAACATTCAAAAAGTCGTGATAGCTTCCTGAAACATGTCAAGGAAAATGATCAGAAAAAGAAAGAAGCCAAAGAGAAAGATACTTGGGTTCAACTGAAACGCCAGCCTGCCCCTCCCAGAGAAGCGCACTTTGCGAGGACCAATGGGAAGGAACCTGAGTTGTTGGAACCTATTCCCGATGAATTCATGGCATAAAATGGGATGTAGTTCTGCCATTCACCACCTAATTGCCCTATGTTGTAAGGATGATTTTCTTAGTTGAAGAGGTATGCGGTGCCTTCTTACCTCAAACATAGCTCAGCAGATTTTCACTATAGTGAGTAATTATGTCTGGTCTTTACTCTTCAGTGTTTTCTTGCTGAAAAGTATTGCTGAGGTATTGTGCAGGTGTATACCCAAATATTTATAAAATATTTATATTGGCTTGAAGATCTTGTAAATCACCATTGGGAAAAGATGTATCCAAATAAATGGAAGTCACTTCAGAAACAAGTGTAAGTCCATTTCAGTTAAATAAATTGTTTAAAGCACCAAAATAAATAAGTAAATAAACAAACAAATAAATAAATAAATAAAAATAAATTAAAAAGGGGCTGGGATGTAGTGCAGTGGTAGAGGCCTAAATTCCAACCCTAATGCAAAAAAAGAGAGATAAATATTAGAAAAAGGGAGAGTCATGTTAGAATAAGATTTTACCATAGCTGTCCCAGTGTCCCTGCGAAAGGGCTTGAGGAGAGGGTGCTCCATGAGTTCAGCAAAAACAAGTTCCTGGCAGGCTTTGGTGAGGAGTCCCTGAAATACCAGCTCCTCCACAGGCTGGAAGGAAGATTGTGAAGTCAAGGCCAGTCTGAGCAAGAGTGGAACAGATGAGGGCCGAGACCTGCCTGGCTGTGCAGGGCCTGGGTTCCTCCCCAACAGCAGTGCTGTGTTGCCAAATAAATGAAAGCAGCTCCTGTGTTCAGGAGCCAGAGGTCTGTCCAGAAAGGGAGCAGTGCAGTGAGGCAGGAAGTGGCTGAGGGGCGGCAAGGGGGTATGCCCAGGAGTCCCTGCCAGGTCAGGAAACCCCACTGCTGTGTCCTTGGTGCCCATTGGGCTATTCACACTGCCTCTTGTGCAGGTTCAACTCCTTCCACCCGGACACACACAAGCCCCTGCACAGAGAGTGCGGCTTCATCCGCCTCAAGCCAGATACCAACAAGGTGGCCTTCGTCAGTGCACAGAACACAGGTGTGCTCTCGGGCCGGGTACTTTGTCTCAAGGGACCTCTGGGATAGCCTGCCCTGCCTGAGGCTTCTGGTCATGGTACTCATGGTCCTTCCAGGGCAGTGCACCTACCTGCCCAGGACAGGGCTTGGGCAGGGTGGGTCCGAGGGGCTTCTCAGCCAGGCCCCTTGTCATCCAGGAACTAATCAGATCAGCCTCAGTGGCCTTGACCTTTCCACCTGCCTAGTGGGAGGAGCAGTGGCGGGCAGAGGTGGACAGCCAGAGTGCATGAGCCCCTCTCTTGAAGCAAGAGCAGAGGAGGGATGCAGGTCTAGGGCTGGGGTCCAGGCTCCTGCGTAGGAACACCTGCTTCTGGTGACCCGTGCAGGCCAGGAGGTACTGCACACATTGCCAGGCCTATGTGGCTACAGGGGTGACTCCCTGTCCCCCCCACAGGCATTGTGGAGGTCGAGGAGGGCGAGGTGAATGGGCAGGAGCTGTGCATCACGTCTCACTCCATCGCCAGGATCTCCTTCTCCAAGGAGCCGCATGTGGAGCAGGTGAGCTCTGCCCTTCCACTGTGTCCAGGTATCTGTAGCTGTCCCTAGTCGATGTCTCACGTTCTTTTTCTCTTCTCACACCATCCCAGATTCAGTTACAGGACCCCTGATAGAGAAGCTTGAAGTTGTTTTCAGGTTGATTTATCATGAACACTCCTTCCTATTCATATTGTCCAGATACACAGGTCTGTCCCCATTGGCCGGTACAATTCCCCCAGTTAAGTTGTAGGGTCAGAGCACTGGCATTTACTACACCCTGCTGGTTGCTGGTAAACTGCTCTCAGCAGTTGCATCCCCACCAGCTCTGCAGGGAGCTGCCCTCTCCTTCACCCAAACTCTGGTCCTTTGAACTTGATAAATAAAAGATGGCATTAGTTGCTTCCCTTTTTGTGTGTACTGGGGATGGAAGTCCAGGCCCTGGTCTTGCTAGGTAAGTATTCCACCACTGAGCTACACAAAACACAGCCCTTCTTATTTTGAAATAGAATCTTGTTGAGTTGCCTATGCTGGCCTCATACGTATGGTCTTTCTGCTGAAGCCTCTGAAATAATAGGGGTTACATGGCCACCATGTGGCCGTGCTGGAACCTGTCTTGGAGAGGGCTTATTCTGCATTCACTTCTTGCTCTGTACACTTGATACGCAGGGTGCTACTGGGGTATTTGTGTGTTTATCGCTAAGTTACTGATTTGGGGGAGCTTCTCACTGCCCCAGCTGTCAGCCTATACCTGCTCTGTGCCTGACCAGTGTCTCCTGTGTAACTCCATCCATGGTGGGCTCTGTCCCACAGGTACAGAACTCTGTGCCATCTCAGGAGTTTCCTTGTGTCTCTCTGAACCAAGTGCTACGCAGGAAGGTGTTTACTCCAGAGGTGATGGAAACCATTCTGTCACTTTCTTGTGCTCTTGCAGTTGTCCTTTAGTCTCACTGATTGTCTTGCCTCGTGTGGTGCATGGCTCTAGCTTTTCCCCTGCTGTGACCAGCAGCACTCACACAGCTCCCATCAACCTGTGCAAGCACCAAGCTGTTTCTATTTCTGTGTCGTTTGCTTCTGCCCAGTAACTTATTAAATTCACATAGCTATGCAGTTGAGGCTGGCCTTGAGCTCACTTTGGTAGCCCAGGCTGGTCTCGAACTCACACCAATCCTCCTGCCTCAGCCTCCCAAGTACTGGGATTACAGGCGTGAGCCACCACGCCCGGCTTGTATTCTGCTTTTGTATCTAGGAAAGTCCTCCATATTCTTTTCTCTACATTTTCCTTCTTATTCATAAACATTTTCTCTCAAGATGAACTTTTGGGTGGAAGTAGGCCCACGTATGCAGGGAAGTACACACTGCTGAGCTGTAGCCCATATATGTGATCTCAAATGAGCCTCTCAGGGTCTCTAAGTATACATTAGCCTGCATTGAGCACGTAAGTTGAAGAAGTGGCATCTTTCCATCTGCAGCAGCAGGCCACAGCATGGTAGTGCAGTACAGCAGTTCCCAGTCTTGGACAGATTTCAGTGTACATCGAAACTCCCACCTCTTTGTACTTAATCTGTTATTTCTGGTACTGGAGATAGAATCCAGGACTTGATTCACGGCTGGACAAGTGCTAATCACAGCTCTGCCCCCAACCTGAAAGCTTTACTTCTTTGTACTTTTTAAAGAATGTATTTGTTTATGTATTTATTTGATACTGAAGTTGCACTATGCAGTTCTGACTCAATGAGTACCATCATATATGGCTAGGGAATTTTGCCAAATGCTTTTTATGTATAGCCACTTTGGGGAAAATCCTGTGCTTTTTCCCCTTGAAGCTGTCAAGATAGAGTACTAATATTTTCAAGACATTGAGTCATTTGTTTTGGAAGGATAACTCCTACTTGTTATGATATATTGAATAACTTTTTTAGATATCATTATCCATTTCAGTACACAATATTATTTGCAGCCTGATCTGGGAGATTTTGTACTTTTTCTTTTCTTTCTCAGATCTCCCAGAGATGTCTGGGCTGGCACCACTCTTTCTCTTCCTGTCTCTTGAGTGTTAGCCCCATCAAGAAGTTATGGGAGGGGCCAGGGAGACAGCTCAGTGGAATAATTGCTTGCCTAGCAAGCACAGCATCCTGAGTTCAATCCCTGGTACCACCAAAAAAAAAAAAAAAAAGACCTGCTCTGTGTGTGTGCTGTCTTAATCACATTTGCCATAATTTGTTTAAGAACTGGCTTTGGGTTTTCTAGATGAAGAAGAGACAGGACTTAGAGCTCAAATGTGATACTGGGGAGAAGCCCTTGTGCTGGAGTCCCCTTTGAGTGACCTGGCTGACAAGATATACCATGTGCTCTTCCATTCTCAACAGCATGGGCTGAATCAGGAGCACATGATGATGTAGGGACCCTAGGAGGAGCCCCTCTGCCCTCTTAATTTGTGCATGGGCCAGCAGATGTGGCTTGGTCAGATCAGTACTCTGGGGTTTCCTGAGAGTGTGTGGTGAGGCCCCAAGTTCCAGATGACTCCTTTCCTGCCACCCACCATTTAGTGTTAGACCTGTCTTATTGCCTCTTCCCTACCCTTCCCTGAGCCCTCTGCCACCACCATCTGCAGTCACCTTGTCGGGTGAGAATAGGCCCCTGAGCCACCTGGGCTCAACTTAGTCTTCCCTTACTGTTGTAATCAGGCTTTACAAGGGAAAATACTTAATACAGGACACACAATTTATGTGATTATTTTATAGTATTTACCCGAAAGTCAAATGCAAAAGAGTGTAGGATATCTGTCCACACAATACAGACCCAAAGAATCCAGCTGAGGAGCCTGGATCCTATGGCAATGTCCTCCATAGGTCTAACTAGAAGCCCAGAGCCCACAACAATGTCTCATCCAAGTCTGTTTCAAGGATCTGCATTGGAAAGGCCCAAAGGTCAGTGGTAGAAACTAGAAAGTCTGTGCTAACAGGGTGAGGGATTTGTGCAGCAGGCTGAGTATCTGTACTGCAGCGAGGAAGTGATGCTCAAAAGTAAGGACCAGAGCTCCCCAAAAAAGTACCAAAGCACCTTAGTAGCAGTGAGGACCTGAGCTCTTCTGAAAAGAATAGTCAAGTTGATATCAGGAAAACTAGTGTGACAAGCTTTTCCAAGAGAATCAATAGCACCATCTCCCCACGCCCCCTTTTTTTTGTGGTACCTTGCTCTTGCCAAGCAAGCGTTTATTCTACTGAGCTACCTCCCCAGCCCTCCCTCCAGTTCTTTTTTATGCTGTTGGCAACAGTCCTCAGGTGGCCTTCTACACCCAGCACAACTGACTCAGTTCAGCTGAGTGTGACAAGTTGACCATGAGTTATCAGCCCACCAGGCACGCAGACACCTGTTGTCTGCCATCCAAGACAGCTCAGCTCATGCTCTTATTTCTTTTCTTGCCCGATGGGCTGGTGAGGCCCCTCGCACAAAAATACTTGATGAACACACAAACTGGGCTTCCCTCTCTGTCTCAGGGAAAGGCATTCAGTTTCTGCTGTAAAGTTGAGAGTGTCCCATTTTTATTGTTTTAATTTTTATTAGTAGGTATCACAGTACATACTGATCACATATTCTGGGGGAGGTGGTGCACATACAGAATATATCCTCTTCCCTCTTACTCCCTTTTCCTGTGGACAGCTCTGATCTCAGCCCTGGGCACCATCTCCTCTCACCCACTCAGCACACCCTCAGTGCCAGTAGTGTTCCCAGTTGTGTCATCTCCACTCCTTTCTTGGAGGCTTTGATCTTGGTGGTCTTGGTGGTTCTATGTGCTTTTCTGTTCTGTTTTGTTTTGTTTTAATTTTACAGAGAAAACAATAAACAATGATACAGAATTTCAAAATAAGATAATAGAAAATTAACAATGGTTAATGTATTGCATATTATCTTTAAAGTAGCTACTCAGATTATAAAATACAGGCATGCAAGATTGATCAAACAAGGGCTGGCCAGATAGCTCAGCAGACTAAAGCACCTGCTTCAGCAGAGCGTTGTGACCAAGGTTTGATCCCTGGCATGCCATGCTGGCTCTGCCGCTGAGGTGTGCTGAGACAGTGATTGAGACTGGGCATGGTGGCTCATGCCTGTAATCCTAGCATTTAGGAGGCCAAAAACAGGAGGATTACTATGAGTCCAGTTTATATAGTAAGACCCTGTACCCCCTGTAGACCCTGTACTAAAAAAAAAAAAAAGAAGAAAAGAAAGAAAAAGGGTTGATCAAACAATGTAAGTATAAGGTCTTCCCTTAAGTGAACTAAAAGAAATTAGTACTATAGGGGGCTGGGGAGATAGCTCCGTGGCACAAGTGCCTGCCTGGCAAGTGCGAGGTTGTGAGCTTGAACACCAGTCCCAGAGAGAGAGAGAGAGAGACAGAGAGAGAGAGAGAGAGAGAAATGCTATAATGATCTTAGCTATCTTGTGTGTTTGTTTTTGAGAAAGGTCTCACTATGTAATCCAAGCTGACCTCAAACTCTTGGTGGTCTTCCTGCCTCAGCCTCCTGAGTGTTAGGATTACAGAGATGTGCCACCACATCCAGCACCTATGGTGCTTTTCAGTACATGTTAAAAAAAAAGTCTTAGCTGGGCGTGGTGGCTCACGCCTGTAATCCCAACACTTGGGAGGCTGAGGCAGGAGAATCAGTGCGAGTTCGAGACCAGCCTGGGCTACAAAAATGAGCTCAAGGCCAGCCTGAACTACATAATGAGACCCTGTCTCAAAAAGACAAAAAAAAAAAAAAAAAAAAAAAAAAAGTCTTAACTCTTCTAGTGGAGTACAGTGGAGCATATCTAATCTCAGCCAGTTAGGAGTCTGAGACAGGAGGCTCCCAAGGTTGAGGCCAGCCCGGGCAACTTAGCAAGTCTCTCTCTCAAAAGATAAAAAGGAGCCAGGATTATAGTGCAGTACAAGACCCTGGGTTCTGTTCCCAGTACTACAGAAAAGTGAACTGACTTTTGTGGCATTCCTACGGGAGGCGATGACAGAGGTAGGATTGCACACACCTGGACCACACGATCTCTGCTGCATTTCTTACAAAGGTGGAAGGGACACATGTGCTTGGACTCTCACAGAAGTGGCCCTGGGCCTTTTTCTGACAGCTCAGTGTCCCCAGGGCACTAGAGTAGGTCTGCCCAGTCCACGCTGGGGTGAGGTTCTCACAGCAGGAGAGCCAATGGGACTCTTTGGCAGAGGCATCTGGATCCCCAATGGACCAATTTGTGTGTACCTGAACGATCAGGAGACCCCTGCCCTGACCCTTGCCTGCTTCAGGTGGTGCCTGCTCAGGGTCTGTCACCTGCTGGTGGGGATGCTGTCAGGTTCCCAGGTCTGGGACAGGTCCTGGGGTGGGTGGATATGCAAGTGTGTGTTGAATGATTTGGAGAGAAAACTAAGGTATTGTATTCTGTTCTCCACTCAGATCACCCGAAAATTCCGGCTGAATTCTGAAGGCAAACTTGAACAAACAGTCTCCATGGCAACCACTACTCAGCCAATGACTCAGCATCTTCGCGTTACCTATAAGAAGGTGACCCCCTGACCCAGAGCAGGCTGCAGCACCTGCAGGCCCTAGGGCCATCACAGCAGCAGATGTCCTGCTATGGATGATGGAGAGTGGTCTAGCGGTCGCTGTAATGGCATAGAGAAACCAAATAAATGGCCTTTATTTTTATGGCTGAGGATTTTGGATATTATCCATGTGCAGATTGTATATTTTTCATCTGCTCCTACTGGCTTATTTTCCAAAGTTTTTTTCCTTAAGAAATTGAGGGATGTTTTCCCCTCTTCTGTAGTCTTAAGATCTAAACCACATGTAAATCTTCAGTACATTAATCAACAAGTTGAAGACAAAAGGTGGAACCAAAAGAATTGCCATGGTCGACATGGTGATATGCGTGGGTGGTCCTAGCCCTCAGAAGACTGAGGCAGGAGATCACTTGAGCCCTGGCCAACCCCAGCCTGGGCAATGTAGCAAGAATCCTATCTCAAAACAAAACAAAAACCATTAAAAAAAAAAAAGTTGCTGTTATTTTTGATCAGTTTTTAGACAGAATCCAAGACCTATTTCCTATAGGCAGGGCATTTATGAGGGACAGGTTGCCTTGCATGGTTTCATTTGTAATACAGTATGGCCTTTGAATTTCATATGATAAAGTTTCTCTAGGTATCCACCAGGCCTCACATCACTGCTCAGCTTACCTGGCACTCGTGGGTTTTGATATGCTTTATGTCATACCCAAGGCCTTTGGCCTAAAGCAGGACCAGGCTGAGGGGAGGAGGGGTTGTCCCGGACATGCAGAGGGAACCTGGAGCTCAGCCAGAGCCAGCTCTGCTGCCCATGCCCAGAGGCCCTGCCACTTCCCTAGCACTATATGGGGCAGGGGCTCTGAGAGACGAGGGACATGGCTGGTGTGGTTCTGGGCCTTGCTGTGTTTTTGTTTAGGAGGCATAGATAGTGAGAACTGAACCCAGGGTGTTTACACTGAGCTGTATCCCTTGCTCTTTCTAAATTTTGAAATGGTCTTGCCAAATTACCAAGTTGCCTAGGCTGGGTTTGAACTTGAAATTCTCCTGCCTCAGCCTCCCTGAGCCCTGGGATTATAGGCATATGCCACTGTATCCAGGTACTAGTGTCATTTTTATAAAACATGTGCAAAATGCAATATTCCTGCTTTTGCCCCTGATGGCTGGCTTGTCGAAGCCATAGCTGGCCCTGCAGAGAGACAGCTGTCAAGATACTTTGATCTAGAATAGCCTCACTGTACTGTGAGCTTATCAGCCACTTGTCCCCAAGCTGCCCCTGCCTGGGTCCTTGGCACCCTCCTCATACAGGTCATCCTGCTGTTCCCAGTCCGTACCTCTGGGTGCTCAGTTCTCCCAGCATGGCACACGAGAAGCCAGGTTGGCAGGCAGCCTGGACCCGTGTTGTTTTCTCCATAGCCTTCTTCCCACTGCCTAGTCTCGCCCTTCGACAGCTGCAGGTTGGCCGTTCCATTTCATTCATTCCTTTACTCATTCATTTATTAGAGTTTTGAGGTAGTCTTAGGTAGTCCAGGCTGACCTCAACGTCAGGGCAGTCCTCCTATCTTAGCCACCTGAGTGCTGGGATGACAGGCGTGTGCTGCCATGTTTGGCTGGCCTCTTCTGCCTCTTCTATCCCTTCTGCATTCAGTGTTAAGATACCCAGAGGTCACCAGGAAGCCTCTGCACTTCTTCACCTCAGGTATCAGCGCTTAGAGTGAGACCGCCTTATCATGCCATACTGCCTCTCCTCATAGAAAGCTGTTTTATTTGCACTGTGTTCTGCTGTGTTTGCCCCTTACTGTGTGTTTCTTCTACTCTCTCAGCGACACTGCCTGCATACAGCCTCCTCTCCTGTCACAGTCTGTCCCTCACCCTACCCAGGCAGCAGGAGCTCAGTGTGGATGCTGCATCCACCTGGCTGTGCTTGGTGACCAGGGAACCTACTCTTAAACCCCTTGACTCCGCTCTGTTCTGCAGTTTGTTTGTTTGTTTTTTGTTTTGTTTTTCTTGTTTCAGAATCTTTATTTGTTTATTCACTCATTTTTATGGCCGGCTCAGCCCGCCCCGAGGGCAGGGCTGGCGCAGCATGTGGTGCCGGGGATCGAACCGTGGTCCCTGAAGCCGCCCAAGCTTTTCCAAGCAGGCGCTTTAGACCACTGAGCCATCCCACCAGGCCCCTGTTCTGCAGTTTTAAGCAGCAAAATTCAGCATTTTCTGGGCCACCAACCCTATATCCCAGGTCTACTGTTATTAAGCCAGCCAATACCCCTGAATGGCACATAATGTTTTGTTTTTTTTATCTTTTTGAGACAGGGTCTCACTATGCAGTTCAGGCTGGCCTTGAGCTCACTTTTGTAGCCCAGGCTGGTCTCGAACTCACACTGATCCTCCTGCCTCAGCCTCCCAAGTGCTGGAATTACAGGTGTGCACCACCATGCCCAGCTACATAATGCTTTGTCTCTTCCCTCACCGGTGATTGAATCTTTGCACTGAGCTACATCCTCACCCCCCTTTTTTTTTTTTGAAACAGGGTCTCACTAAGTTACCCAGGCTGGCTGGGTAAATTTGGAATCTTCCTGCCTTAGTCTCCCAGTGTGCTAGGACTATGGATGTGTGTCAACACACAAAGCTAGACATCACTTCTTTAATATGACATCTTGGTGGCTTTCAACATATGCATACCCTGTATGACCCTTGCAGTTTCACATGTGTTCTTAAATTGAATGTGAAAATGTACAACTCTTGCTTCGCGTGAGTTTTGTGGGTTCTGGGCCAAGAGAGTAGTGAAAACTTTGGCAGATTACCTCAGGCAGTCTTCAGGAAGAGGCAGAACCTTGGTGTCGATTGCACCACTGTCCATTTCTTTTGCAGACTGGGTTTCTAGGGGCTGCCCCTTTCCTCTAGGAGGGACAGTTGAGACACAGCCTGGGAACCTTGCCTTCTCCCTGCTGGGTACCCAGCCTCCAGGACATTCCAAGGACAGATTCAGCTTACGTGGCTGTGCGTGCTTTCTCAGTGGGGACATGCTTTGCATCCCCACGCTCCCACCCAGAACCCTGGCTCTTCCACAGCTCCTTACCATGGGCTTGCGTGTGCATGCATTTGGTCAGCATTTCCATCTGACCTCCAGGATTGTAAGGCTTCTTCTTATTTAGGGTCTTTGATTTTATCTTTTAGGCTAAAAACCTCAGTCCACTGAATTGTTTGCTGTGCCTTTCAGGATACATAGTGTTTCAAAATAGTAATAACTGTTAGGTCTCTTGATTGAAGCTTCAGTATTTTTGCTATTCTGCTACACTTTGCAGCTGAGCTGTCTCCCCAGCCCGAAGTTATGAAGTTAAAATACATTATAACTGGAATAATTTCTCTCTGGACCTATGTCACCAATTTGACACACAAGTTCAGTTGTTTAATGTCTAGAAACTGACTGTGCTCTTGCTTAAGCTATTTTTTTCATGTAAATCATCTGACTTTGGTTTGCAGGGGTGGTGGTTTGTTTTCTGCAGTACCAGAGATAAAAGCCAGAGCCTTCTCCCCAAGCTACATGCCCCAGACCTTTTTTTATTGTTTTGAGACAGGGTCTCACCAAGTTGTCCAGGATAGGCTCCAACTTGTAGTTCCCCTGCCTCAGCCTCCCAGACTGGGAACAGACCTGTATCACCAAATCCAGCTTAGAAGTCAGTGGTCAGAACTGAAATGAGGCACATTTGAACTGGAGGCAGATAGCACAGGGCTGCAGTGTGGGTGGCAGTGGACTGCCTTACCAGTTTATCCAGCAGATCCCCTTGGGGTAGTAGCTGATCAGAGGCATCACAGGAGGATTTCCCAGGGCATCTCAGGCAAGGATTCTGGGAGTGGGGTTTCCAGTCATAGGCCCAATGCTTACACAGCTGTGGGTGCTTCCTCAGTGGGGACATGTTTTGCACCCCTACACCTCAGCTGACATGTCTACTCCATGGAACAGAGAATGGTGTCAAATTTGGACTGGGACCAAGCCAGGAAGGCAGGAAACAGGTCCTTGAGATACTTTACGCTTAACATTTCTCATTTTCAGAGCTCATGAGTTCTTCTGAATTAGAAATATTCAGCCTAATATCTTTCATTTTAAATTATAAATTTTTTATTAAGGCAAAAACTCTAATAACAAATTTTAACTTTTTAAATTTTATTTTATTTATTTTTTTAAGAATTTTTTATTTTATTTATTTATTTTTTTCTTGCTTCAGAACCTTTATTTATTTATTCACTTATTTTTATGGCCGGCTCAGCCCGCCCCGAGGGCAGGGCTGGCGCAGCATGTGGTGCCAGGGATCGAATCGCGGTCCCTGAAGCCGCCCAAGCTTTCCCAAGTGGGGGCTTTAGACCACTGAGCCATCCTGCTGGGCCCCCTTTATATTTTCTTGTTTCACGGCATTTGTTTATTTATTTTTATGGCCGGCTTAGCCTGCCCTAAGGGCAGGGCTGGCGCAGCATGTGGTGCTGGGGGATCGAACCGCGGTCCCTGCAGCTGCCCAAGCTTTCCTAAGCAGGTGCTTTAGACCACTGAACCAACCTGCCAGGCCCCTAACTTTTTTTTTTTTTTTTTTTTTTTTGAAACAGGGTCTCATTTGGTTAATTTAGGCTGGCCTTGGACTCACTAGGCAGCCCAGCTGACCTCGAACTAGAATGGATCCTTCTGCCTCAGCCTCTTTAGTACTGGAATTACAGGCATAAACCACCATCTCCAGTTCGAAATCCAGCATTTTTCACCATCTTCTAGTACACACTCAATAGCTATCCAGTCACCATGGGGTGCAGCCGTTGCTTCTGTGTCCATACTTTCCTCTCTAAAGGAAAGCCCTACCCATTAAATTGTTGTTTTGCCTCTTTTACTAAT
Organism: Myocastor coypus; assembly: GCA_004027025.1. NCBI lineage: Eukaryota > Metazoa > Chordata > Mammalia > Rodentia > Myocastoridae > Myocastor > Myocastor coypus. The sequence continues at coordinate 16,258 of PVJA010015613.1, forward strand.
GCTTTTGAAAATGTTCATTATTTCCATTTTTCCACTATTTCTTTTGTCTGTGTTGTTTCTGGATTTAAACTTGCTTGGGGACATTTTTTGCACCTTGATTCCTAAGGAAGTTCCCTATTTTGTAGTACTATAGTGCTTAGTTTTGTGTTACCCTTGTACATGGCATTGTCTTGCCATGTGGGAAGCAGTACAGACCTGTCCAGTGGGTTGTCAGTTGCCTTGAGTTTATGAGATGCACGCCCCTCGGGGAAGCACTGAGGTGACCCCATCCTGGGCACCATTTCAAGGTGCTGGGCCTGCTGTGCTTTGGTGCTGCTCAGCCCAGTGAGGGAACAAGACTGGGCTCTCGCCCCACTCTTCGCTTTGGTGGTTTTCCTGGCTACTTTTGCTTGTCTCTCATTAACTTTATAATCAGCTTGTTTAGATTTGGGGGGAAATCTCCTGGCGTGGGTTGTTTATGAGCATTGCTCTACTCAGGAACAGTTTTTATCTCTTCCCATATATTCTAGTGTCTTTCAGGTCTTTCTAGGCTTTTGTTTTTATCCTCTTGCTGCTGTTGCCGTCACATCCTCTAAGTTGTGTGCACACCCAGCCATTGGCCTCCGGGCTACTTTAAATCCTGTTATTCTCTGGGCTCCCTGTGCCCAAACATTGCTTTCTTGTGCTAGAAATGTCTCACAAGCTCTGCTCTGGGATGACAGAAGACAGCCTGGGCTGGCAGCAGCTGCACATCCCGACATCAGAGGTTCTTCCCACTGTCTGAGCTCCATTAGCCGTGCACTGGGCAGGCTGCCCTGCAGCCCCACTGGCTGGTGTCCCTCAGACAGATCTGCGCAACCCCTGCAGGCCTTGGGTCCCCTCAGGCTTGGGAGGAGCAGACAATGCTCCAGAGTGAGGAGTCTGGACAGTAGGGCCTGGTGGGGGAAGGAGCAGCCTAGACCTCAAGCCAGGACCCTGCCCCAAAGGCTGAACAGGGCTAGATCTCAGCAGTTGTCTGGCTCAAGCTTTGTTGAACAGAAGAGTAAGCTGATACAGCAGCTGGGTATCCACCTCCTGGCACCCGGGCTGGTGTGGGAGCAGGGGAGATGTCTGTATCTGCACACAGGGAGCCCCTGACCTACATGAGGCCACCTGGAGACAGCATGGGGCGACAGTCAGATAAGGAAGAGCAAGGCAGGTGGGCGTAGAGTAGGGCAGTCCTGTATGCAGAGTGCACATGTGTGCAGCCTCCAGGGGCTGAAGCAAGACATCCTAGGCTCAGTAATTACTGAGGGTGGTCTCACCCAGCTGTTTCTGAAGCACTTGAGCAAGGCATTGAATCCAGGACTTAACACAGAGCTATTATCTCCAGCCGCTTTAAAAATTCGGAGACAGGGTTTTGTTAAGCAGGGCTGGCCCCAAAGGTGAGATTATTCTGCCTCACTCTTCCAAAGTTCTGGCATTACAGGCTTATCCATGCTGGATGCATTCATCTTGGTAGACTCAGCCTCCAGCGTCAAAGAGTCTTAGCACTGATAGGTGCAGGGTAACCTAGGGCAGGATTTAAAAGCTGGGGTGACAGTGGTGGTAGAATGCTGACCTCATATGGGAGATCCTAGGGAACAGACCCTGCCACTCTGCACTCAGAAACAGGGAGCCCAGGAGAGTGGCACGAAAGAAAGGCTTGCTGCTACTCATGGTGGAGGCCTCCACGCTTCCCGGAGGTCTTCCCTCAAAGGACCCTCGCTGTAGCCTGGTGACCAGAAGTACAGGGTCCTGGGCCTATAGTGCAAGGGCTTAGCTTGCACCTGAAGAAGACATAAGTTTTCTGTTATTTATGGGGATCTAAGCTGGGAAGGACGTCCTTGAGCTCATCCTTCCTTTTCCACTCTGTGCAGAACAGTTAGGGCCATTAGCAACCCCATGATCTCCCCAGTCTGACTTGGGTCCCTGAGTCCTCCCTCTCCTAAGAACCTGAGCAGGAGCTCCAGGGCTGACACCTCAGCGTCTGCGGCCCCTCACACTGCAGTATCCACGCTCATTCTTCCATGGTTGGGAGTAAGTGTTGGTCCCTTCAGACACCAGACAAGCAGTGGTCCTAGAAGGCCCCTCCCCAGTACTTTCCAGCAGCTCCTCACACCTCTCATGGCGCCCAAGGAGACCCTCAGACACAAGACTGACTGTCTAACATGAAAGAGTCTGGAGTTTATTCCCAGCTTCCCTCCACAGGCCTGACTGCCACTGACCTGGGACGGTGTGGGCCCCCACAGCACAGCCTGGCAGGGGTCATAGGGAGCTAAAGGAAGCAGCTCTGGTCACATATCCTCCTCAGCACCACATCACTTGGACTGTATGGGCGGCTGGCAGGGGCTGTGAACCTAACAAGTGCCCTGCATGGGAAACGGGGCATCAAGAAGGTGGGGGTGTTCAGGCCTCTGATACCAAGAGGGGCCAGGGTCTCAGTGTCTGAGTTCTTGGTCCTGAGGGCAACACAAGAAATAGATGGGTCATCCTCGCCCTGCAGGGGACAAAGCCTCTCTGGCTCAGCTCCTGTATACCATTCCATCCACGACTGGAGCCCCCCACCCTGCCCCCCACACTGGGACCCCATCATGGTCATGGCACATGCATGCCGTGCACTGGGCTTAGCAACTAGCACAGAGGCTCACTCAGACTGTTAGTGCAGAGCCCGCTGCCCCTGAGGACCGAGGCCATCTCGCATCCCACTGAGGCCCTGGCTGGGGCAGGGCCAAAGCCTGCCCCTGGATCTTGGGAAGAGGCTCTGAGAGGAGGGCCAAGGCATGGGGCTCTGGAGGGGTCAGGCTGTCCAGGTGCTTCAGGGCTCCCAGGTTGGGCACAAGGTGCCAGGCAGGCACTCATCTCTCTGGCAAGAGTACAAAGAAGGCAGCCTTCAGGAAGCGCCCAAAGCTGCACAGTGCGGCCACGAGCCAGTGGGAGTGAAGGCCAGGGTCAGTGCTGACCACGCACTTCAGGACGTCAGTCTGGAGGGAGGAGAGGACATCGGAGAGAAAGGTCAGGTGCCAGCCCTAGCATCCTGCCACAGGGACCTGCAAGGCTACCTACGGAAGGAGAGGAGTCCAGCACATCACAAGGCCACCTCAGCACAAAACCCACAAGGTGCAGGAGGCCTAGCATTCCTGCTGGAGCCCTCAGAAGCCTGCACTCCCAGGAGAGGACCAGCCTGGCCTGAGACCCCTGGGAGGGCACTGACCCTGCCAAGAAGTCATCCCAGTGCCACCCAGTGCACACACAGACCCCCACCCTGCCAGCCAGCCCAGCAGGAGGGAAAGCCAGGTTTAGAGGACAGGGCCAGTCTCTAAGCCAAGGACCTGGACATGGAGGGGGTGCCATCCACAGAGGCCTCAGTGCTCTCTACCCACCATGGGACCTGGTACAAAGGCTCCTGAGGTAGCTGAGGTTCCTGAGGTGAGGCTGAGGGCCAGCCGGGGTCTTGCCTGAAGGTTGCCCAGGGTAGAGAAGAGACACCAAGCCCACTGTCCCTTCCCTCCCACCCCCTGCTGAGCCTGGGGATCTGAGTGCTGCCTCTCCTGTGCCACCTGATGGCCACTTCTGATGGCTGCCTCCCAGGACCAGCAGTCTTGACCTCAGGGTAGGGTGAGAGCCAGAGCCAGGAGCAAGAGCCAGCTCAGGGCTGCCCACAGGTCCCCAAGGCCTGGACCTGCCACCCTCTCCCCATGCGATGCAATGCTCACCCATCCACCACGCCGCCGCAGCCAGGTGGCCAGGGTTTTTCGCACAAACTCCCCCAGACAGTCGACCAGGGCATGAACCATGGCAGGCTGAGCCTGTCGCACACAGTCCACAGCCAGTCCCGCAGCCACCGCATAGAGGGACACCACCTTGCCCCATGTGATGCCTGCAGAGAGAAGACAGCAAGTAAAGGACATGGTGCTGGCCTGTGGACCCTAAGAGAGCCCAGCTACCACCTTCACAGTCAATGTGACCTAGGCCCAGGGTGGCCGTCATGCAGATGGACATCCTCCCCCATCCCCACTCCCTGCACATGGCTACAGACCCATTGCATTGGCCCACTGGCTGATGGAGGAGGCCTTTGAGCCTGAGAATAGCAACACACTGGCAGTGTCCACCCTGGCCTGCTCCTCTGAACGGCACTGCTGGGCATCTGATAAAGAAAGGCTCAGGTCCCAGCTGCAGACCTCCTGAGAGCCAGGAATAGGACAGGGCTCCCTGGAAGGAAGAATGTGCTCAGGTTGTGTGGTGTGACGCTTCCCCACGCTCAGACGGCTCATCCAAATATGAGCGTGGAGCAGAAACGGGTGATTCACAATGATAAGGTGCAACTAGCACATTAGACATGTGAAAAGAGTTAACCCCACTAATAATGAGAAAGGGAAATTAAAACGAGATGTCTAATTCCATTAAAGCCACGTAAAGAGAAGCCAACGGAGTGTTTAGTGGACAGAACACTGGCAGTGCCGAGTCGATGCAGCACCTTTGACCCACTTTCCCTGAACCTGGGTGAGCCCTGATAGTGTTGCTGCCAGCATAGCAACATCACCACTGCCACCCATGGGTTATGGGCAGGACCAGAGGCATCCGCTGCTGTCACGTGCCGAGCCTCCAGACATAGGAATTGGAGGCTACAGCTGCCCTGACTCAATGTACACGACAGGAAGTACGGGACAGGCAGACAGACACAGAGGGGCGGCAGCTGGGGACAGGAGTCAGAACAAGTGGGCACCACATTCTGAGCAAGAAAAACTCATGCATCTAACAGGTGTGCATGCACAGCACCGAGTGTGCCAAATGACACCGAGCTGTGCCCTTCAGAATGGCCAGTCATGGGACACCAGATTTTCACCTCCAGAAGTAGGAGAACCCTGAATCAGACCATCACTTCTGAGCCTAAACTCTGATACTTCGTTCCATTTCTTTCCAAATAAATCCAATTATGAGACCTCATCTGCATCAGTCTGGCCGCTTTCAGCAGTGGCCCTGTCCCAAGAGAACTCAGATGCCACCCTGGTCCTCTGTCTGCCATGCTCCTACAGAGAGGGGCTCTGCCCTAGATGAGCAGACCACAAGCGGCCCTGCTCCTGCCTGTGCTCAGGGCACTGCGTGGCGTATGGGCAGTGACAGGACCTCGGGCCTGATGCCAGGAAGGTGCGGCACAGCAGCTGCACCCTCTGCAGCTGGCAGAAGAGCTTGCTGCCTTGTGGGCAAACAGTGTAGCTTTGGCGCTGCCGTGTCCAAAGACCCACAGGCCCGGGGTGCTCCAGACAGCTTGTTTTCCTTGGGCTCTTGTATTTTCTTTTTCACTGAGACACAATTTCATTACCATAAAATTTGTCTTTCAAAAGTGGAATGTTGCAGGATGAGGCAGGAAGATCACTGTAAGTTCAAGGCTAGCCTACGCTACCTCGTGGATTCAAGCCCAGCCTGAACCGTGTATGACAAAAGACTGCCACAATGCCTCAATCCTGGACATCTTCACTAACCCCACAGCCGCGAGCCGTCACTCTCTGAGCCCCCTTCAGTCTGGATCCCTTCAGGCCCACTTGCATCTCTACTGATCTCCCTGCTCCGGTCACTTACCAGGAGTGGAGTCACAGTCCACTGAGCTCTGTGTCGGGCATATGTCACTCAGCACTTGGCTGTCCAGGTCCCAAGCCAGCACAGGCCAGCGCTTTCTGCCTTTTTACAGATGAACAATGTTCCGTGTTCTTTGCTCAATGAGAGGACATGTGGGGGTTTTTCCTGTGTGTCTGTGTGCTGTATTTGGGATGGGAGCTAGGGCTTTGATCTGAGCTACATCCTTTTATCTATTTTTGAAACAGTCTACGTCACTAAATTGCCCGGCCTGGGCTGGAACCTGCCATCCTTACCTCAGAACGTCCACAGCGCTGGATGGCAGGCCTGGGCCACCACACCCAGCGCACTGCTACCTTTTAGCTGTGATGAGTAACGCACCATGAACACTCCTGTGCAGGTTTCTGTGTGGCATACATTTTTATTTCCCTTGGGCATGTGCCGAAGAGTAGGCCTGGCAGACAATCTGGTGACTCTAACCACCCGAGGAACCACCAGCCTGGCTCCCAAAGCAGCTGCACCACTCAGCAGCAGGGCAGCATATGAGGAACCTGGTGCTGACTGCCAGGCTGGCCGTGCTCTGCATCTGAAGTAGCCTCGATCAGTGCTTCCCTAATGAGCAGTGACAACAGACATCTTCTGGGTGCTTTCTGGCTTACTGTCTTGTTTCTGTCTGTGTTGCCATGGGGACAGCCATGTGGTCTCCTGTACTCACGCAGCCCTCTGCTCTGCTCCCTGCTCAGGTGGTGCTGGGGCTCAGAGGGTTTAGAAACCACCACAGCTGCAGGCCTGACCCAGAAGGGCTCCCTGCCAGCTGGGAGCAACAGGGCAGACACTGCAATAGGGTAAGGGCAGCTGCTGACCCCCACGGGGTTAGCTGAGCTCCCCCAGGAGGCAGGCCTTCGGCACCACCATCCTCCTCTCCCCACCTCTGTCCTCCTCCAGGAGGACAACTCTGGGTGTCCCCACAGGCAGAGATACTGGTCTGCCCTGCCACCAGCCCTGTCCCCTGCTAACCCCTCTACCTCACAGGGCTCCGGCCCCCCTGGCAACCAGAGCTGAGATCTCCGAATGTGCATTCCTGCCATTTCAATCCAGCCTGAAGCTCATAAACCAGCCCAGGGACCCAAAGACCGACCCCCAGATAGCACCCACACCCACACACCAGTGACACTCCAGGGGTGGGGTACGGTGGTCACAGGCTCAGGCACCTGCCACTCTGCTCCCTTCCTGAGCCTCACCCATAGCCACCTCCACCAGGAGCTACCCAACACCCTCTCTTTGCCCTGTGTTTCCCACAGGGTACGGGGGCTGCACCAGCTGACCACAGCTGTCCCTGGATACCCCTCTCCTCTAGGCCACACGCACCCCTAGCTGTGTACAGGGCCCACAAAGCCAATGTGAACCCAATGTGGGGGGCCACAGACTGATCCATAGGTCACAAAGGCACCAGGCTGAGTACCCCAAGAGGCACTAGGCAAGGAGTCCAGCGTCCACTCCACTGGCCCATCCGCCCCAGCTCATAGAACAGACTGTGGCACCTGCTGGTCCTCAGGAGGGCTCCAGTGTGTGTTACAGAAACAAGGCAAACCTAGGGCACAGGACTGACCCCTTGTAGGACTCAGCACTGGGAGCCTGCCCTAACGACAGCCCCAATAACACCCCTTCACTATGCTGCAGCCATGGTGATCCTACAGAGCCCCCACAACACAGCCACCAAGTAGGAAGGCACAGCCAAGTCCAGCCCAGCCTGTCCCTAGTCAGAGGAGCCTCCCCAGAAGAAAAAACTAGGTTCAACGTAAGTCGCCTCTCAAGTGGCAGGGGCAGGCCTGCTGTTGAGTAGCATGCAGCGGCTGCTCACTCTATTCCTTGGGAGGCCAGAATCACAAGGCTCAGGCGCCTGCCACTCTATTTCCATGTCGAGGTCACCTTCACATGACAGGGACTATGGCTTCCCTGGCACCCTTGGCTTCTGCCTGGTCCTCACCTGCTGCTCCCCCCCAGCTCCCTAGGGTACACACGCCTGGCAACCTACCTGTTGAGAAGATGTGGCCTGCCACAGCCAGGAACGCATCAGTCACCACAGGCTCTGACTGCAGAGAAATGTGCAGCTGACGGGCCACGTTGCGGTACACACTGGGCCGGATCTGCTCTAGCTCATCCCCTGGTAGACACACATGCGGTTCAGAAGCCGCCCACATGCAGCCCTGGCTAGGCTGGCTGGGGACTCCACGACCTCCAGCAGGATCACCACCTGACTTTAGCCAGCCCCGCCTTCACTAATCACCAATCTCATTCGCACCCCACCTGACCTTGCCAGCTGCCCCCAACCTCAGGCCCTAGGGACGAAGGGACCCTGGAGGTACTGGGACCTGACACATAAGTCCCAGGACTGAGCTGGCTGGACCGGTGAGGCAGGAACCCGTTTGGAAGAGCATGGGCCGTGCCTGCTGGTGAGTCACAGCGGGCAGCGGGCAGGCAGCTGAGCTGCTGGGGCGGGAGCAGGAGGGACAGGAAAGTGGCCAAGGCCCAAACTAGGGAAAGGCAGGCATCAGAGCCCACGCAGGTAGACACAGCAGCCCCCGAGAACACTGCAAGGGCTCTTGGCCTGTGTCCACTGGGAGAACCAACTCAGAGAGCAGAGCCCAGCCTTGGCCTGGGCTCCGGCACCAGCGCTCCTGGCCCACTGGGAAGGAAGCAACTCCTATGCCTGCCCCCGGGGGCTGGGACACTCTTGGCAGGGGTGCAAGCCCTAGAAAGACAGTGCTGGGAATTCCACACAGCCCCCGCCTTGGGTGTCCCCAGCCCAGCTACTTCATGAGCCAAAGCAAACAGGGAAATGCTACCGACTGGACGTGCCGGTGATAAGGCCAGCTGTGCTCCATCTAAGTAATTAAGATCTGGAACTGGAGCAGAACCCAAGGCCCGCTGAGGGTGGGGGTGGCATGGAAATTCCCAGGGCTGCCCTGGCTGCTCCCTAGCACAGACCCTGGAGGCCTCCTGGGACTCACCCCAGGACACAGCTGCAACGACAGAGGGTTGCTCTCCCATGCTGCTGAAGGCCTGCTGGCCCATGCAGGGTAGGAAGTGGGGAGCAGAACAAAACCAAGCTGCATTCTCAGGACCCCCCCTGAACTATCAGGATGTGCTCACCTGGAGTTGTGGAAACCCTGAGTGTTGCTTGCTGAGAGGACAGAGGGACACATGCCAGCCTGGGCACACAGCAGCTGGCCAGATGGTGGACAAGGGCCCTCAGAGTCCACTCACACGCTGGGCGCTTCGGGCCTGGCCAATCCTCCCAGCAGGCTCACTCCTCTCTGCTCCCCACTGCTGCTCAGGACCCCCCCACCCCATCCCCCACACACACATGCAACCAGGCAGGGGGCACAGGCCTGCTCCGGGGACTAGCACAGCACACAGACACAGGGCCAACAGCAGAGTGCAAAGCAGTGTTGCCCCCAGAAAAGGCAACCCCCCCAACCCCCAAGGACCCTGGTTCCCCTTCACCACCCAGGGCTCCTGCTTCTGGTGATGGCCCAGACCTTATGGAAGGTGTAGCCTCCCAGCCTGTGACTACAAAGACAAGTGCCCCATTGCTCCCCAGGGAGCAGGGGAGGTCTCCAAATGCAGGGAAAGAGCAGCAAGGGATTTCAGCCAGAAACTTAAAAGTCTTATTTTCCAAAACAAACACGGAACACTTGGTCCCACCAAAGATCTCTGCGCCCCGCTGAGTCCAAGGGTCAATAAACGAGGCGAGCTTTAGCTTTTTGATAGTGCTGGCCAGGATGCCAGGGCGGCCAGCGGACGTGGTGGCACGCGGGGGCGACAGAGGACAGGAGGAGATACTCACCCAGGCGCAGCAACACAGCACACACCTCCGCCAGGCGGCCCCCCGGCACTGCCACCCGCTCCGGCACGCTCCAGGCCAGGCCGGCGCGCAGCAGCCGAGCGTGCACGAACTCCCGGCCCAGCGCCTTGGCCTGGGCCACCAGCTCTTTGTCGGTGGGCGAGCGCTCAAAGGCGTCCATGATCTCGGCGGCAAGGACTGAGGAGCGGCGCAGGACCTCCATAGCGAGCACGCAGGCGGGGACCACCACACCTGCGGAGATAGCACTCAGGGGACCAGGACCCCACCCCGCGGGGCCCCTGCTCGAGATCGCTGCCCAGGACCCTCCCCCCACACTCACACCAGCGGGCAGGCTGCACAGGTTAGGGTGCACGGGGACCCGCCGGGCGCGCCCAGGACGGGGACCGTGCGATGCCAGGCCCGCATCTCCTAAGCCCTGCTCACATCCTCAGGTTCCTGGGCTCGAGCATCGTGGCGACGACAACCTGCCCCGGTGCCCGGGGCTCCTCCCGCCCGCCCCAAGCGCCAACTCACCTCCCCCGCCGCATGGCCGGGACGCAGGTCGGCAGTGGACTCGGCGCTCCCGACCCCGCCCCGTGCCCCAGTCCACGCCCAGCAGTGGTCCGCGGCTTCCCGCGCTTGCCCGCGTGGGTTCGGCGGGCGCGCAGGGCGGGCAGCAAGGTCCCGCCGGCAGGGGCGAGGCCCGAGCTTTGCCTTCTAAGGAGACTGCAGCCCCTGGGTGGAGCGCGGAGCGGCCCGTAGCCGCCCCGCCGCCGCTTAAGGAGGACCCAGCCAGTTCCCGGGATTCGGGGGAGAGGAGGCGGGCCCTGGCTCCGCGTTACAGATGGATTGCTAACCTGTCTTTTTACCGATTTTCAGAGATTCTTTATATGTTCTGGATTAGTGCGTTCTTGTCTGGCAGGAGCATTTGTATTCTAGATGGCTACTAGAGTTTTGCAGATGACTTCTGTGTGGTGTTTTGCTTTTATTGAACAAGTGGGATTTTTAAATTTTTGTTGTTTGCAAAGGGTCTGTTTTGTTTGTACATAGTCTCTGCTGCTCATCCTGGTCGTGAATCTAAGAACTCAAATGATTCTCCCACCTCAGTCTCCTGAGTTCTGGGATGCAGGCACCAGTGAACCCAGCCAAAGTAATGAAGTTAGATTGATCAATCTTTCCACTCATATTTTGGGGATTTTGTTAGGGTATTCTAACGGTTTCATTCTTTGAGGAGGTTGTTTTAAGGCTCACATTTAGATCTATGGGGAGTCACTGAGTAACCCTTGTGAATGTTGCCGTACAATTTTTTCTCCTCCACGAAGCTTTACGTAATCCACCACCGTTGATTTAAAAGCTTCCTAAAGAAGGGTCTGTGTCTGGACTTTGTCCATATCCACTGGCCTATTTCTTTATGTTGGAGTCAACTTCTCATATTTCGAGCAACAGGATTAACCAGCTTGACCTAATTCACATATGCAACGCTTCACCCCGAAGCTGTAGAATACTTAGTCTTTCCCTATGCACAGAGGATGTTTATCAAAAGAGGCCACAGCCTGGGCTCCAGACAACTGTCAGCAAATTTCAGAGGAATGAAATCATAGTGTGTCTTCTCTGAATTAAATTAAAAATCAACTACAGGAAAAACTTCTAAAAATCTCTTAACTGCTTAGGAAGGAATATACTTACAAATAACCAGTGTCAAATAAATCAAATGGGATCAGTCAAATTCTAGGCCAGTCTAGGGCCTATAAGTGAGTTCAAGAGCTGGCTGAATTACATAGGGAGAGCCTATCTCAAAACCAAAGTTTATAGTGTTAGGCTGGAGAGATAGCTCAGTGTACTAAGCACCTGCTTGGCAAATGCAGGGACTGTGATTTGATCCCTGGCACCACATGCCATGCTGGCCCTGCCCTCAGGGCGCTCTGAGTCCAGGCATGGTGGCACATGCCTGTAATCCCAGCACTGGGGAGGCTGAAAACAGGAGAATCACTAGGAGTCTGAGCTGTGCAACAAGACCCTGTAGCAAATACATTAATAAAGAAATAAATTATAGTGTTGAAAGAAAGGTTGAACATTAATGTTCCAAGCTTCGCTCAAAACCTGGGAAAAGAGCCAGGCGTGGTGGCACACGCCTGCAATCCCAGCACTTGGGAGGCTGAGGCAGGAGGATCGGTGTGACTTCGAGACCGGCCTGGGCTACAAAAGTGTGCTCAGGGCCAGCCTGAGCTGCATAGCAAGACTCTGTCTCAAAAAAAAAAAAGCTAGGAAAAGAATAAATCCAAAGATAAAAATAAATAATAAACAGGGCAGAAGTTGATGAAACAAATAAATAACAAGGCACAAGAGAAAATTAACATAGCCAAAAAATGTGTTCTTTTAGAGATTAGTGGAATTAATAAGCTCCAGTAAAGAGTAAGTTTAAAAAGAGAAAATAAAACTTCCACCCTAAGCAATGAAAAAGAGAACATCTTTAGCAATATTGCAAATATTAAAAGGATAATGAGAAAATAGAGTAAATAACTTTATTTTTTTTTTTAACTTTATTCATACTATGGCTGGCTCAGCCTGCCCTGGGGTTGAGGCTGGCACAGTATGTGGTGCTGGGGATCGAACTGCAGTCCCTGCTGTTGCCTAAGCAGGTGCTTTAGACTGTTCGGCTATCTCATGCACCATGAACAACTTTTCTTTTTCTTTTTTTAAAGAATTTTTTATTGTATTTATTTATTTATTTTTCTTTTTTCAGAACCTTTATTCACTCATTTTTATGGCGGCTCAGCCCGCCCTGAGGGCAGGGCTGGCACAGCATGTGGTGCTGGGGATTGAACCGCTGTCCCTGAAGCCGCCCAAGCTTTCCCAAGCAGGCACTTTAGACCACTGAGCCATCCTGACGGGCCCCATTTTTCTTTACTTTTTTTAATTCTTTTTTTTTTTTTTTTTTTTTTTTTTTGCTTTATTTATATTATGGCTGGCTCAGCCTGCCATGAGAATGGGGCTGGCGCAGCATGTGGTGCTGAGGATCGAACTGCGGTCCCTGTGGTTGCCTAAGATTGCCTCGGCAGGTGCTTTAGACCACGGAGCCATCTCACCAGCCCTGAACAACTTTATTACAGTCCATTTTATTTTAAAAATTAACTTCATGGGTAAGACGGACATGGTGGCTCACACCTGTAATCCCAGCACTCAGAGGCAGGAGGATTGGTACAAGTTCGAGACCAGCCTGGGCTACAAAAGCGAGCTCAAGGCCAACCTCAACTGCATAGCAAGGCCCTGTCTCAAAAAGACAAAAAAAAAAAATAAAAATAAAAATAAAAATAAAATTAAAATTAACTTCATGGGTACACTTTCGATACCTATAATGATTGCATTCATCCTAGGGAATCTGCACCCATAATGAGAGATCCTGATCCTTCCTTTTTCCTAATCCACACTCCTCCCTTTACCTCTCTTTCCCTCCTTATTTACGCAAGTTTTGTCTCCATTTTCCCTTCTATTCCGTTTTCTTTTCCGTTCCTTCCTTTCTCCCTACCCACTTCCCTTGTTCCCCTTCCCGTTTCAACATTTGTCCTCTATTTCCCAGTATCTATTATACATTTTGGTCCTTATTTACCCTTTCAGTTTCTCACACCACAGAAAAAAAAAAAAAAAAACAACATGTAAACATGTGCGTCTGATTTATTTTACCTCACTATATGGCTTTAAGGTACGCCCATTTACTAGAAATGTCTCCAGTTTATTCCCCTTTATGCAGAGCAGTATTCATTGTACTGTATTTTTTAAAAAAAAATCTTCAGGGCCGGTGAGATAGCTCAGTGGACCAAACACTTGCTTAGGCAAGCACAGGGACAGGGGTTCAATCTCCTATACCATATGCCATGCCAGCCCCACCCTTTGGGCATGCTGAGCAAACCACCAAGACCAGTGTGGTGATGCTTTGTGGGAACACCTCATTATGAACTATTACAATGGTGATGCATGCCTGTAATCCCAGCACTGGGGAGGCTGAAAGCAGGAGGATTACTAGAAGTCCAAGCTGCATAGTGAGACCCTGCACCAAATATATTTTTAAAAAAATACAAAAACTTTATTCATTCATTAGTTGTTAGGTGTCTGGTCTATTTCCAAGATTTAGCCAATATAAATTGTGCTGCCACAAACTTGATATGCATATTTTGCTATGGTATCATGCTTTTAACTCTTTCAGAAAGATCCCAAGAAGAGGAATACCTGGGTCAAAGAGGAACCTCTTGTTTTAGTTTTTTTTTTGAGGACTCTCCACACTGATTCCCACAGTGATTGTATCTGTCTACATTCTCACCAACTGTGGAGAAGAGTTTGTTTTTTCCCACAGCCCTGCTAGCATTTGCTATTGGTTGATTTCTTTCTTTCTTTCTTTTTTTAGGAATTTGTAATTTTATTTTCTTGTTTCAGAACTTTTATTTGTTTATTTATTTATTTTTATGGCCAGCTCAGCCTACCCTGAGGGCAGGGCTGGCGCAGCATGTGGTGCCGGGGATCGAACCTTGGTCCCTGCAGCTGCCCAAGCTTTCCTAAGCAGCCACTTTAGACCACTGAGCCATCCTGCCGGGCCTTCCCTATGCAGTTTAGGCTGGCCTTGCACTCACTTTTGTAGCCCAGGCTGGCCTCAGACTCACATTGATTCTCCTGCCTCAGCCTCCCAAGTGCTAGGATTACAGGCATGCACCACACGCCCAGCCTAATTTTTGTTTCTGAGACAGGCCCAGGCTGGCCTTAAATTCACGACAATCCTCCCACCTCAGCCTCCAGTGCTGCAATTACAATTGTGTGCCACCATGCCTGGCTGGATGCCCATATTTTCATTGAGTCTTTAGATTTGGTGGGGGCCTGATTTTTTTGAGTTATTTATCTATTTTAGATAGTAGTCCTTTGTGCAGCAGTCCATTGTAAATATTAGATGAAACACATTTTAACAAAACTGACACTAAGAGACAGAGAAGATCTGGATAGTCCCGTACCAATTTAATAAACTTAGTTCTTAACTTAAGATCTTCCCACAGTGGAGATGGTTGCAAATGATTTCATTGAGACACTCCTGAATAGTTGAAGAACTGTTACCAGTCTTACACAAAGCTGCCCAGAGAACAGGAAACGAGGCATTCCTTCCTGATCACTTTGTGAGAACACCAGGCAAAGACTGGCCAAATCTTGTAGGCACGTTGTAAGTGCCAAGGGTGGCTATGGAGCATTTGTCCAGTGTGGCTTCCCATGGGCAGAACGGAGAATCGCAAGGCTAACTCTGTTGTGACTGGAAAACTGAGCAGAGTAAGTCAGTGGAGAAGCAGACCATGCTGCTGTGCTCGGTAACTGCCCCACTTACAGAAGCTGTGGAGCTCTGTATATCAGCTCTCCACCAGCACTGGGACTGAGGACAGAGCGCCTTGGATTTCTGAAGAAATCTCGGGGTTAGGCCTAGCTTTATCTTATGAATAGAAGGATCGCAGTTCAGAGAAGGAAAGAGAGGCACCCAAGGAAGGGCTACAAGCCAGACCTGGCCAGGATGTGAGCCTGGAGTTTGACTCAGTTCACTATAGGTGCCACAGTGTACAGATCTGGAACAGGACCCTCACACCCGCTTCCTCCCATTATAGTCTCATTGTAATAGTTCATAATGAGGTGTTCCCACAAAGCCTCAGGTGCGCACAGTGAGGTCTGAAAGGTGGTGGGACCGTGAGCTGCTATAGCTAAATGTGCTGTCTGCGAGCAGGGCCTGGTGAGACGAAGTGGTCACTGAGTCGGGCCTGGGAGGGTTTGTCCTCTTCTACCCTGGTTCTGGCCTTTGCTCTCTGCTTCTGGTCTGCCACAGTATGAAATGCTGTCCTCCACCAGGCCCCTTCCCTTTGCTGCTCTACATTGGAGCCAGCCACCCATGGACTGTAGCCATGACCCAAAGTAAATGTGGCCTCCTTTAACCCACAGGCATTGGGTGTTATGTCTCCTCAAAGCAAGCAACTGAGACACCCAGCAGCCACCTCTTGTTCTTTTTCTCTGCTTGTCTCCTGGCTGCCTAGGGAGGGGCGGCTAAACAGGCAGAGCCTACAGACACATCTATCAGGAGCTACAGGAACCAAAGTGAAGCTGAGTCACAGGATGTTTGATACAGAATATTGACAACAATACGATACAGAAACACCCTAAATGTTTGAGTGAAAATGAAACCTATCTGACCAAAAAAACTATCCAGACCTTCAAGGCCTAGGCCAGCACCCTAGCTGGCATGAGTCCTTACTTCAATGATGACGGAGACTAAAAGTAAGGTAACAGGGGCTGGGGAGATAGTTCCATGGCATAAGTGCCTGCCTGGCAAGTGCAAGGTCATGAGTTCGAACCCCAGTCCCGCAAGAAAAAAAAAAAAAGTGAGACAACAAGGGCCAGCAAAATAGCTCAGGAGAGTAAGGGCCTGCTTAGACGAGTGCAGGGACTGGGATTCAATCTCTGGTATCACATGCCATGCCAGCCCTGCCCCCAGGGTGCACGGAGCCAGCAATAGAGTTGTGTGGTGGTGCACACCCATCATCCCAGCTAATGGGGAAGCTGAAAGCAGGAGGATCACTATGAATCTGAACTGCGTAGTGAGTCCCTGTACAAAAAAAAAAAGAGAAAGAAAGAAAGAATCTTAAAAAGTGAGGCAACAGTAATATTTACAGCCAGAAGCACCCATTGGAAAGTAAGAGACAATGGCAAGGGACTTAGCTAAGAAGCTAACCTGGATCAAGCCAGCTTCTCAAAGGAAAGTGGAACATAGGGAGGGACTGGCTTACTCCTTGGAGGAGGCCTTCTCTGGGGGTCAGATTAGCCAGTTCACAGAAAAGCAGGCACCAGGTTTATGGGATGCTGTGTTGCAGCCATCAGGCCCACCACAGTCCTGGCTTCCTAGCTCCAGGGGAACTCTCAGGGCTTGAGGGATGGTTTGGCTTCCACAGGATGACTGTCAGTGCCTGGGACCTCTTGGTCATGTGGGCTCTGCTGGAGTCCAAGGTGACTCTAGATGCAGGGCCAGGGAGTAATATGGGTATCACTGAGTGGCTCTGTAAGACTTTTATCCCTGTGATGAGATAGATGAGGTAAATTTAGGGCTAATAAACTTTGTTTTGCTAATGTTTAGGCAGAGTTTCTCTGCAGTTTAAGTCACCTCTCTGCAGGGCTGAGGATTTGGCCTGAATTTCACAAAATCAAGGTCAGGCTTTGTTCTGGTTTTGGTCACCTACTGGGCCCCTGTAGATTCAAGGAAGAGTCACTTTTTAGTAAAAACCGCTTTTAAGTCCTTCATTGCCTCCAAAGAAAGCACAGAATGCGCTTTTAATAACCAAGAGGTTATGGTTGCAGGAGTTTGCTTGTCCTTTGTCCCTATGACAAGGTGCCCTCCGTTCCGGGGAGACTCCTCTGGAGTCTTCTGGCCCTTTGAGGATCTGTGGAGTCCTGTGTCTGCGAGGGTTTCTGAAGGTCTCTGAGGCCCTCTATCCCTATGGCGCCCCTATGTCCTCTGTCCCTGCGGGATCGTTGAGGTCCTCTGTCCCTGCCAGTCACTCAGGAGTTTTCATCTTTGAGGTTGGAGGCGGCTGGTCTGGTCTGCCAGGTCCATCCTGTCCCCCAATTCCCTAAGACTGCCTGGCTGTCTGGAGCCTGCTTTCTTTCACTCCCATGGGCTTGGATTTTCTCTTCTGCAAAAGCCTTGCTCTGCACTTTTGTGGATGTTAGTTTCTGGTACTCTAATGCAAGACCTGGTGTGTACAGCCAAGTGCTCCACCACTGAGCTGAACCTCTGGACTCCACAGCCACCTCAGTCCTCTCTGCCCTGTGGTGACCTGGGTAGAACTCAGTTTCTGCTGGCAAAGAGCCTTCTAAGTGTGACACCAGCTGTTATGGTTTATGTCTAGTTGTCCCCCCAAAGCCTCATGCAGTCATGGGACAGGGCCTTCTACAGATTGAGACTTGGCTCATGAGTCCCTGGGATTATGTGATTTAGTACTGATCTAGAGTTTGAGACTTGATCCATGATCCCTGGGATTATGTGTTTTAATACTGATGGGATTATCGGTCTGAGTATGGCTGGGACTATGGTGTGGTCTAGGGCATATATCCTAAGACAGAGAGCCTGACTGGAATATAAAGAGCGACAGAGAGACAGACTTGAGCTGTAGCTGTTGCTCTCTGCTTCTTTGGTTGGTTGCCTCTGTCGCCATTTTGTTGCTGTTCCACCGCCATAAACTGCTGCTCTCTGCCATGCGCCACTCAGCCTTGGATCCAGCCAAGGATGGACCTAAACCTCCAGTAACTGTGAGCTAAATAAACCTTTCCTGCGACTGGGGAGATAGCTCCGAGGCACAAGTGCCTGCTGGACAAGTGCAAGGTCATGAGTTCAAACCCTGGTCCCACAAAATAAATAAATAAATAAATAAATAAATAAACCTTTCCTTCCTTCATTTTGGTGTTGGGTATTTGTCCCCGCAATGAGTAAAAAGTAACTAAGACACCAGCCCAAACTGTCTTGGGCACATACAAGGTGATGATTTTTGTGACCAACATGCCCAGAAGCGTGTTTTCATGCTGGTTTCAAGCATTGCTAGATCCAAATTCTTTTTTTATTTTATTTATTTTTTCTTGTTCCAGAACCTTTGTTTGTTTATTCACTCATTTTTGTGGCCGGCTCAGCCCACCCCGAGGGCAGGGCTGGCACAGCATGTGGTGCCAGGGATCGAACCGCGGTCCCTGAAGCCGCCCTAGCTTTCTCATGCAGGCGCTTTAGACCACTGAGCCATTCCGCCGGGCCCTAGATCCAAATTCTGTGCCCCTCTCTGGCAGCAAGCATCACCTTCAGGTAGACTGTCTTGAATAATGGCAGGATAACACCCACAGATCCCTGTTCATTCCATACAACCTCCGTCTCTGGCAGTGGAAAGCTCCAGTTTTCCTAGGTGTCCCTTGGGGGTGTCCTGCGGCCGGCTCTGATGCTGTCCCAGCTCTCACCTGCTATGGCTGAGACGCAGAAGATGCTAAGTCGTCAGCCTGGATGGGGCAGAGGCTGTCAGTGGCACTCAAACCCCAGCTTCCATGTGCGGCCATTGCCTAGAGACCAGAGGGTTTGGGGGTGTGCCACCCATTTCCTGTGCCCCATTATATGGGATGAGTCTGAGGCTGCTCCTACATGCATGGACAGAGGGCCTGCTGAATTTCTGAAGATCCTGCCTCACACCAGTGGCTTCTTCTGCCGAGTCCTACCTCTGGGTACCACCCACTCCCCTTACCAGTGCTGGACCTTGGAGTCTTGCCAGGCTGCCCCACAGGGGTCAGTAGAGTCCAACCTGCAGGTTACGAGGAGGAGCATTATAGGTTACAGGTGACAGAAGAACCCTAGACTTCATGTAGTGCCTCCCCAGCAGTCTTCAGCAATTCCCTCCCCACAGCAGCAGCAGCTTGGGGTGTGGGGAGGTGTGAGCTGGTACAGGCTTTGGGGTGGACTCTGTGGTCAGTGGGTGAAGCTGGCTGATACCGTGCAGAGAAGTACATGACCTGAAGTCCTGTCCTTTTCAGTTTGGGTGTGTCACCTCCAGCAGTGACAGCTCACCAGCCGTCCAGGAAGAGGAGCTCCTCATGATGTACCAGCCAGGCCAAGCGGGTTTCCGGTGTGAAGGCACCAGCTTAGTGGGGAGCAGTGTTGCAGAGAACAGCCCGGTTCTGTTTTGACTCCAGGCAGCTGTCCCACACCAGAGTACAGTGCCTGCGCCCTGATGCCTGTTTACACCAGCCTCCCGGAGTGGGCTTCTTCCTGAGCCAATCCCGAAGGCTGCTGTACTGCTAGTGTTTACAGTGGTACCAACTGGCATGGGCAGGGTTGGATGGCCTGGAAAGGACTGGATTTGGCTGGACATGTAGAATCATAGGAGCCCTTGAGTGCGGGATGCACCAGGGAGGGAGGGTGAGCAGCAGCTTTTTGCAAGAGCCTATCGTCCGAGCTGGCCTGGGCCTCCTGGCTGGCCCAGAGCCTGTCTGTTGGGAAGCTTTCCCTGACTGCTGCTGCTCCCATGCTCCCGGGTGGCATTTGCCTCAGCCTCTGCATTCTCCTTCCCAGTATAGCCTGGCAGCCCACAGCCTGCTAGTGCTGCCTTCAGCCCCAGAGTGCCTAGGATGAGCCAAGGCACCCAGCCTTCTGCAGAGGCAGAGCCATTGATCTCCCGTGCTCAGGGAGACTCAGACATCTGCTGCCTGGCCGTTCTTTGCCTGCTCTTAAAGCTCCTCAGGGAGGCTTTGCCAGGTCCCATAAGGGTCTGGAGGAGTGGGCTCCCTGGGAGGCAGGACCTGCCCACCTCCTGCTACTCTGGAGCAGCCCCCACACCACCCCCACCCCTGGCAGCACCCTTGCCCACACTCCTTGCTGGGAATGAATAGGCCAAAAAGGATACAAAGGGTGATCAAAATACATGGTAATGGCTTCAATACTGAAAAGTTGTTACAGGAAGAGACACATTGCCATGAATTCCCCCTCGGAATCTTCCTCCATACGTGGAAACACTTACTTTATCTTTCTTGCCTCTTTTTTTTTTTTTTTTGGTACAGGGATTTAGCTAAGGACCTGCACTTACCAGGTAGGTGCTTACACCTCTGAGTAAGGACTTCTGGAAATCCTCTATCATGAGCCTCTCTGTCAGGTGTGATGAAATGCAGCGAAGGCTCTCACCAAGTGCCACCCAACAGAGAGGGAGGCTGGTAAATCAACTCTGGGTCCCCTCATCCACTTTATTTGCTGGAACTGGCACTGTGCGACTTTTGGCTCTTCCCCAAAGTCAAAATGACCATTAAGTGCTCTGAATAACTTTTGTGAGGACAACAATATGCAGTGTGTCAGTTATCTCAAATGTGCTACTAATATGTTTTGAAACTCTCAAAAAAAGATCATGGTTTTTTTTTTTGTTGTTGTTGGTGGCACCAGGGATTGAACTCAGGACCTTGGACTTGCCAGGCAAGCACTTATTCCACTGAGCTATCTCCCCAGCCCCAAAAAGATCATGTTTAGCATGTTTTTTTTTTTTTTGTGGAGCTGGGGTTTGAACTCACAACCTTGCACTCGCCGGGCAGGCACTTGTGCCACGGAGCTATCTCCCCAGCCCCTTAGCATGTTTGGAAATGTACTTAAAGTAAATATGCTGCAAATATAAAATAATAATAATAATAATAATAATAATAATAATAATAAAATAAAATTTAAAAAAAAAGAATGGAAAAAAATGACCATAAAAGGGAAATGCGCATCCATTGGGGAAGGCAGCCAGGGTAGGACAACTTAAGACACTCATGAAAGCAGACTCCAGAGCTGCTTCAGAAAGCGGCAAGGACAATGGGATAAGTGTGCTCCCAGCCAGGGGGATTAATGGCAATATGTCACTTACTGTAATAAATTTTTAAAATTTAGGAACCATAACTAAATAGGGAGATAGCTTAGTAGAATAAGTGCTTGCCTGGCAAGTGCAAGGGCCTGAATTCAATCCCTGGTTCCACAAAATAAAATTAAACATAGTACTTGTTCACCTTGCATGTCACTGTTTTAAGAAACACGGCCCTTACCGCCGCCATAGCTGGATGTCCTGTGGCTCCTCCTCGGGCCCTTGAGCTTCTGGGCCTCTGGACATGGAGTTTTGCCCACTGTCTTGGGGACTGTTTCTTTCCTCACTGAGTTGTTCATATTCTTTTATATTCTGGATAGAAACCCATTATTATTTATAAATATTGTAAATGTTCCTATCCAGATGCCCCTTTAATCATTTCTTTTCTAGCACAGAGCTGGCCCATGTATCATGACAAATGTCTGTAGGGGCCTTGGTCCGAATGGGACTCCCTCCCCACACCAGGTCACAGCCTTGGCCAGAGCTTTGCTCCTGGACTACTTCTTTTTTTTTCTGAACCGGAGATCAAACTCAGGACCTTGCACTTTTTTTTTTTTTTTTTTTTTTTTTGCGTGACCAGGGTTCAAACTCACCACCTTGCACTTGCCAGGCAGGCACTTGTGCCATGGAGCTATCTCCCCAGCCCCTCACTTGTTAAAAAAATTGTTTATTTTCACCATATTTAGAAGGAATATATACTAGACATTAAAAACGGATGTGGTTTTTTAAAATTTGTTTTTGTGAATGTTAGAAAGATCTTACCTGATGTCTCCTTCACTAGACTGGCTGGTGGCTGGTCCCACACTCCCTGCAGGGGTTGTCCTTCTGGGCACCGCACGTGCTGGAGGGCCCTGCTCCTGCATCTGCCCGACTGCCCTGCTCTGCTCCTCACACCTGACTGCTTCATTACTTGCGCCGACACCAGCACTGCCAGTTCCACCTCTTATGCAGTTACTATGTATTTTCATTCAAACTATGCCTTAAAGAGTACACTACTCGCACAAGGTTTTCTCTCGACCATCGCCCACCCCATGCTGTTTTCAGCGCTGATCTCAGGGCACCATGTGGTCTATAACCTGGGTCCCTGCACAATTCCGTGGGCTTCACCCTGCGTAATGCTGACTTCCCCTCACGGGGCAGGAGCCAGCATTCCCAGCTGCCCACCCACTTCCTATATCCACACCTGGCCCTCTTGGGTTCAGGTTGTACTTCAGCCTCTCAGATTGTAGATTGCCCCGGTCACACACCCACCAGGTGATGCTTTATCTCTGACATATGCTGTCCAGCTAGCTGTAGTCTTTCTTTTCCTTTTTAAAATAATTTTCCAAATTTTTATACTTTTATTTTATTTATATATTTATTTTTGTCTTTTTGAGACAGGGTCTCGCTCTGAAGTTCAGGCTGGCCTTGAACTCACTCTGTAACTCAGCGATCCTCCTGCCTTAGCCTCCTGAGTCTGGGATGGCAGGCACGGGCCACGTCCAGCTCCCATTCCACCCTCACCCGCCTCTGAGGGCTTTCACGGCGAAGGCCTTTTCTGTGGCAGCATTTCTCTCTTCCCTGCCCTGCCACTGTTTCCCCAGGTCATGTCTCTGCACCTAGGCTGGCTTCTGTGTGGGTTCCCCCGGGTTGCCCTTCTCTGCAGGCCAAGTCCAGCAGCAGCCTGGGAGGTGGAGCCTGTGTGGCCTGCTTCCAGGGCCCTGAGGCAATTTTCCTCCGGGCAGCTTGCTCCTTCTAGGGAAGGCTGCTTCCCCCTACTTTTGCCTCACTGTAAGGTCTCCAGCTGAGGCCCCCATTCAGCTTCCCTAGGAAGGGACACCCACCTTGTCACACATGGGAAAGAGGTGCAGAGAAGGATGCAGGGATCAGACCTCACAGAGCACCATGCTTTGTGGTCCTGATGGTCCTCCAGGGCCTGGGCTGCTCATGCGGGTAGTGACAGGTCTCCTTCCTGCCTTGGGTGGCAAGCTGTCCCTGCTGGGGTGGAGTGGGGCCAATGACTTGCGAGCAGGGCGCCAGGGCCAGCTCCTTTCCCTCACTAGAGAACGCTGTTCCTTCACCTGCTCTGAGAATGATACAGGAGGGACCTGGCGGGATGGCTCAGTGGTCTAAAGCGCCTGCTTGGAAAAGCTAGGTCGGCTTCAGGGACTGTGGTTCGATCCCTGGCACCACATGCTGTGCTGGCCCTGCCCTCGGGGCGGGCTGAGCCGGCCATAAAAATGATTGAATAAACAAATAAAGATTCTGAAACAAGGGGCTGGGGAGATAGCTCCGAGGCACAAGTGCCTGCTGGGCAAGTGCAAGGTCATGAGTTCGAACCCTGGTCCCACAAAAAAAAAAAAAAAAAAAAAAAGATTCTGAAACAAGAAAAAAATAAATAAATAAAATTTTAAAAAAAATTCTAAAAAAAAAAGAATGATACAGTAACAGAGCAGGATGCAGAGGGTCCAGGCTGGACGTGGTGCTTAGGTTGGAAAGAAGCCCTGGTGGGGATGTTTGTTACACAGAAAACTTGCTATGCTGACTGCTACATCTGCCCAGGCAGTGCCACCACCAGCCCTCAGTTCAAAGTCATAGAAAACATGGCAATCTCTCACTTGTGCTTGTTGACCTCCAGCCTTCTTTATTCTTATTTAAGATTCCCCATGCCATCATGGTAGAAGGCTAAGGAACTACTTAAAATATTTTTGAAAATTATTTTGTTATAGGGTCTTGCTATGCAGCTTCGCCACGCAGTGATCTTTCTGTATCAGCGTCCTCAGCACTGAGATCACAGGCATGTGCCACCATGGCTGATTTCTGTCACTGGCGTGGTGTGCCTGGGGCTCCAGGGTCAACACAGCGTGTGGTACCAGGGATCGAATTTAGGTCCCTGAGCTTGTCAGGCAAGCTTAGACCTCCAAGCTATTGCCCCAGCCCCTAAGGAGCTGTTTTAACTGGGACTGTGGCCACCACTGGTCTCAGCCACTGTGCGGACTCCACACTGCTTCGCTAGCTTCTTTGCCTCCTTATTCCTGGCAGCCACTTCTCCGGCGTGTGTATGACAGTGCTGTTCACTTGCTCTTGAAGTTGGCTCATGGGAGCAAAGGTATGGGCTTGCAGAAGCCTCAGTTCCACCCTCATGCTCAGCAGACCGTGGCTGAGGCTAGATTTGAACCTGTTGCCCTCAGGTCCTGATGGCTGGTGGTACACAGCATCCTGACTTTTGCTCCCTGTTCCCTGGTAACCTTTCTCCCATGTCCTCCTTGCCATCTTTCCTGAATCCATTTCCTAACAGACCACACAGACACAGGACTGAGGACTACAGGCCCTGGAAGCCAGGCTCCGGGGAAGGCTCTGCTCTCCAGGAGGTGGAGGAAGGGCAGAGCCTGTCCTTGCTCTGTACCTGAGCTGCCTGGGTGTCCCTGGCCTGGTAGCTGTGTCACTCTGCTCTCTGCTCCTCTGATCACATGGGTCTTTGCTCGTCTCTGAGTCCATATCTCCCTCTCCTTATAAGGACATCAGGCCCCGGCCGAAGACCTGGCTAACCCAGTATGACCACATCTCAGCTTGATCACAGCACAGAGACTGCTTCCAAATAAGGGCAGGGTCCAGGTGCTGGGACCAAGTCCCAGACACTTCTTTCTGGGGGATGCAATTCAGTGACAACACCCTCTCAGTTTTTAGGATTTGTCTTTATACTTAAGAGCTCTAAAATGTACTCATAAAGTATGATGGCAAGATTTGGTTTCTGTCTTCTAATCTGAAAATAAATGTTCTCTTCAATTTGGGGGAAATTTTAGTCTGTGTATATCTGTGTCTGCCTCTCTCTCTCTCACTCTCTTTCTGTGTGTGTGTGGGTGATTATGTGCTTATGTGTATGTCTGAGATTTTCTGTGTTGTAGCTGAGATTTGGATGAGTGTGTCTGGGTTTGGTTTTTGCGTTCTTTTTTTTTTTTTTTTTTTGAGAGAAGGTTTGCTGTATATTTTCAGGCTGGCCTTAAACTCACTATGTATTTCAGCCTAGTTTTGAACTCACTATGTATTTCAGTCTAGTTTTGAACTCACTATGTAGTTCAGTCTGGCCCTGAATTCCCAGAGAGCCTCCTGGCTTGGCTTCTGGAGTGCTGAGGTTACACACATGCCCAACTCCCCAGCTCCGAGTCTCTGTGCCTCTGCGTGCCAGGCAGTCTGTCTCCTCCGCTGTCTTCTATGCTGGCCTCCTGGGGAAGCGTTAGGCCTTGGGTGTCTTTGTACCATGCCTCTTAACTCTTTCTTTACTTTTTTTTTCTACAAGCCTATCTCTCCTGCCTCAGTACTAGAGATGGAACCCAGGGGACACTGAGCTACACCCCATTCCTTTTTATCTTTTACTCTGAGTCTGAATATGCTAAATTGCCTGGGCTGGCTTGAGCTTTCACTCTTCCTGCCTCAGCCTCCTGACTAGCTGGAATTATGGGTATACACCTCCATACCAGCTTGGAAAAAATCCTTTCTGGACTCAGACTTCACCCCACAGATCTTCTCACTGTCAGCTGCTTTGGTTCTCAGCCCATTAACCACATTGTTTTATTTCCAGTCACACTTTATAGCCATGCTCGTTCTGCACGTCTTCACAGCATTCCTGGGCTCTCCCTGGACATCTGCATGTGTTTCAGAGCCCTCTGGTAGCTCTCTGTAGCAGTTTCCCAGGACGAGGAGTGGGAGACTTCTTCCTTCAGTGGAGCTGCTATTTCCTGTCTTGGCTTCCCTCCAGCGGCTTGTGTGGTAGGTACAATAATGCCCCACCACAATGCCCTAGCCTAGCTGCCCCCCCATAACTTCCATGGCAAAAGGGACACTATACTAGTACTTAAGGCAGGATTCTTGGGCCCGGCGGGATGGCTCAGTGGTCTAAAGCCCCTGCTTGGGAAAGCTTGGGCGGCTTCAGGGACCACGGTTCGATCCCTGGCACCACATGCTGTGCCAGCCCTGCCCTCGGGGCAGGCTGAGCCGGCCATAAAAATGAGTGAATAAACAAACAAAAAGGTTCTGAAACAAGGAAAAAAAAAAAAAGGCAGGATTCTTGACATAGGGACTGTCCTGGATTATTTGGTGGCCTCAAGGTCACACAAGGCCCTTCTCACAGCTGGGCTAGAGTCTAACTCTAGCTACTAGAAGGAGGCAGGTCAGGCAAGGCACGTTGCCAGCTTTGTGGCTGGGGAAGGGACACACCAAGGAAGTGGGGGATTTGAGAAACTAAAGGACCAGGAAACAGACTTCTCTAGAGCCTCTACAAGAAGCCTATGCCAGCACAGTGATCTTAGTCCACGGACCGTGGCCCAACTTCTGTCCTTTGGGACCATGAGATGACGAGGGGGGCTCAAGCTGGTGACAGATATGCACAGTCACCTCAGTGCAGGCCAGTGTCTTGCTGCCACTGTGGCAATGATTCAGCCTGGAGGGCCGCGGTGCTACACAGGCACGTGGGAGTCATCTTTTGGGCTCCTTGGAAGTAACCCCTGGAGGAACACAATGCCTCTCTCTCCCTTTTCCCATGTAGGGTATGGAAGCCAGGACCTCAAGGTGTCAAGTAAGTGTGCTATCACTGAGCTATACCATAGCCATACATGTTCATTCTAGAGCATCAGGGAAACAGAAAAGAATATAGAGAATTTATACAAAATGCTCATAATCTGGTTCATAGGCAGCTACTTTATATAAGTAACAGTTTGATGGCTGTTCTAGGTGATAGGTTCCGGCCTAAGTACAAATGGCTAAATTATCGTGGCCCTGATTCAACATGGCTAAATCCCCAAAACAGCGTCTCTTCCCAATGACCACGTCCTCTTTCACCAACCCAGTCCTAAATACCTTTCCCATGCAAGCAAGGGAGTCCCCTGTTCACTTCTTGAGACTTGATCAGAATCCTGTCTTGTCTCCATTCTTCGTGTCTCTTGTCCCATTTTTCCCTTTTAGTCTGCTGTCCCCCTCTAGGGTCTGCATTGACTACCCGCAGGCCAGGACAAATACATATTACTAGCCATTTGAGAAATGTTAATTAAGCCGGGCATGGTGGCGCATACCTGTAATCCCAGCACTTGGGAGGCTGAGGCAGGAGG
Organism: Myocastor coypus; assembly: GCA_004027025.1. Lineage (NCBI taxonomy): Eukaryota > Metazoa > Chordata > Mammalia > Rodentia > Myocastoridae > Myocastor > Myocastor coypus. The sequence goes on from PVJA010015613.1 coordinate 43,170, forward strand.
ATTGGTGTGAGTTCGAGACCAGCCTGGGCTACAAAAGTGAGCTCAAGGCCAGCCTGAACTGCATAATGAGATCCTGTCTCAAAAAGCCAAAAAAAAAAAAAAAAAGAGAGAGAGAAATATTAATTAAAACAACACTGAGAGTCCATCTCACTCCAGAAAGGATGGCCATCCATAAGACATCAAATCATTGGTGGGAATACAGGAAAAAGGGACCCTTATATGTACTATTCATAAGAATGTAAACTAGTACAACCACTATAGAAATCAGTATGGAGATTTCTTAAAATCCTAAAAATAGGGGCCCTGCAGGATGGCTTAGTGGTCTAAAGCACCTGCTTAGGAAAGCTTAGGCAGCTGCAGGGACCGCGGTTGTTTTTTTTTTTTTTTTGTCTTTTTGAGACAAGGTCTTGCTATGCAGTTCAGGCTGGCCTTGAGCTCACTTTGGTAGCCCAGGCTGGTCTCGAACTCGCACCAATCCTCCTGCCTCGGCCTCCCGAGTGCTGGGACGGCAGGGACCGCAGTTTGATCCCTGGCACCACCTGCTGCGCCAGTCCTGCCCTCAGGACAGGCTGAGCCGACCATAAAAATAAATAAAAATAAACAAAAGTTCTGAAACAAGAAAAAAAAAATTTAAAAAAGAAAAAAAAAAAAAAAAACCTAAAAATAGACCTCCTATTTAACCCAGATAGTCCCGTTTTGGGTATCTTCCTGAAAGAGTTAAAGGCATCATATTATGGCAATGCACGCATACGCATGTTCATAGCAGCACAACTTGCAAACAGTCTATACGTCCATCAGCTAACAAATTGATAAAGAAAACATGGAGTCCTACTCTGCTATAAAAATGAGTATTTGTGAATCATTTATAGGAAAATGGATGCACTTTGAGATCATAATATTAATGGAAATAAATCAGACACACAAGCTTATGCCCTATCACTTCTCTTCTGAGAATCCCAAAGTATAAATAAGGAGCAGAGCTTAAAAGTGGAGGATGGGCTCAGCGGTGTGCCTGCAATCCTGATGTGCAGGAGGCTGAAGCAGGGGGTCTGCTAAAAGTTTGAGCCCAGTCTGGACTGCATAGTGAGAACCTGTCTTGCAGCAAACAGAAGGAGACAGAGATGGAGACAGAAGAGGACACAGGAAGGCAGGTCGCAGATTCTTGCAAGACATGGGGGAAAGGGATGGAAAGAGAACAGCAACAAAGACATGTCCTTTACATCATCAGCTTCCCCGGGGTGTGACCAATATTACTGCAAACATGTGCTAATAAAGTTTGGAAAATTTTAAAAGGGCTGGGAATGTAGCTTAGGTACGGCACTTGCTTCTGGATCTAATCCCCAGTATGGAAAAAAAAAAAAAAAGGTATTATTTCAAAACTGTTTAGTCTAAGATGTTTATTAAAAAATAAACAGGATTGAAAATCTTTACATTCTATTCTATTCTAGAGCCACATGTAAATATTTCATGGCCTACTATAGAATAATTCCAAATGTTAAAATTCAACGTGAAGCCCAGTACCTATGTTATAGAATAATAGTATCACAAAGCTTTTCTGCTGGAGGGTTGAGAATGTAAGTTAACAGACTGACAATTGGACAAAAAGAAGGGCTATAAGGATAGCCAATATTTTGGCCCTAGCCCTTCAAGGTCAATAAAGACCCAGGATATAAGAGAACCTGTGCTGTAATATCCTATAACTCAGAGGTGTCCCAAATTTCCTGGTCAAGGAGATTATGGGACCTCAGAGGAAAGGGATGAATGAACTGCAGTGCGTCTAAGGAGAGTCACCCAG